>PYSS01000143.1:0-75920 GCA_003049465.1 Magnaporthiopsis rhizophila
GCCAAGCTGCGGGAAGAGGGTTGATGATGATGGGAGAGGTGGGTGGAACAAACTGGGTATGGGATTTGTCTTTTGCAAGAAAGACACGAGCGAAAGAACGTTGGTTTTCGCATCAAGTACCTAAAGCTGCTTTACCCTGACCTCCCTTCCTCTTTCCAACCTCATTTTTGCTTTTTTTTATCTTGTCTTATCTTGCCCTCTTTTTTTTTCTCCTGTCTGCAGTCTTTTCTTCTGTTTGTGTTTTTTCACCACTCATCCATCATCCCAATGTTTTGGACGTCGAGAAAAAGCGCCTTCGCCTTAATGTTGGGGACCATGTCCCGTTGTGACTCCTATTTTTTTTTTTTTTTTTTCCTTTATTTTGTTTCTTTATGCTTTTTACGATACCTGCCTGAGCGGCCAAAACAAGCTCAAAACACGTTTATGTCACCGTCACACTAGAGCGCGGGTCGGGTCGCCTTGATTCTAATGTGTACGTATGCCGTACCTATGTAGATCTTTGTTGTTACCCCATGTACCTATTTTTTCTCTCTGGACGCTGGAATGGAGACGGAATTCGTCCCGTGGGTTGGTCAACTTACATCCCGTCCTTGGACCGAATACCACCCACGGTGCCATCTCGCCTGCCGAAACTGCAACGACTGTAACTCTATTCCTATTTGATCTGATCCCTTGTGCTCAAACTCAGCGTCCAAACGGGCGGGCCGAAAGCCAGTGCGCGGAAAGCCAGTGCGCGATCCAACAAAAAAAAAAAAAAAAAAAAAAAAAAAAAAAAAAAATCGTCATTATTTTTCCGGTTTGTTTTCCCCAACCTTTGCCATCCCGGCCTATCCTAGGTATGGTTTTTGCCAAGAACAAGAGAAAAGAGACGTTTACCAAAAGAGACATGTTCTTGCCCATTGCGGCTCGCTATCCTCAAACTCGCCACCCTTTTACCATCTTTGGCGTGCCCCATCCCATGCCAAGCGGTGGGAACCCGGGACCTAAGGGCCGGGGTCCTCCCCGTCTCACCAGGCCCCATTGCTTTCGTGATCGACGTTTTTGCGGGTGAGTGGGGACCTTTGGCCTGAACCGGGCGTTCCGTCTCTTGTATCGTATTGGCCGACGGCAGGATTTAAACTTTTTTTTTTCCTCATGCTTTATTTCATGCAAGCAGATCCCGGCAGACCTCGTGTCTGTCTGTTTGTCGGCTATAGCGGCATGAACCCCCACGTCAAAAATACAAGGAACAGGCAGAGAAGAAAGAAAGAAGAAAAGAAAAGAAAAAAAAAAGGCCCCGCCACAGCCGCTCGGCCAAGTCCGTAGTGAAGAATGCGGCGCAGAATGTTACCCCGGCACACACAGACACAACCAAGGTCCATCCCTTCCCCTTCCAACTTCCCATCTCCCTGGGATTCGGTGGTATCTGGTGCGACGTGGTGAAGGCGATTTCGTGGCATCTGATGTAGAGTAATGCGACGTGGTCAAGGCGGCTTTTTGGGAGAGGAAGGTAGCAATCTGATCAATTTGCGGTTCCTTTGTGAGATCGGAAATAGAAACATGGTCGTTTCCAAGGTCCGGGGGATCTATAGATGGTAACATCGCACAGTTGTGGTACCTGTTTAACAGCCGATGGATGGAATAAGGTGAAGCCGGTGAAATGACGCACAATGCGTTATTGGAAACAGCACAGCGAAAGGGGAAGAAACAATAGCCTAGAGAATGGCTTGTATCTACTTCTTCGCGCGGAGGCGGCAGGCGGGCATGATAGCAGTGCATGTCTCCCCATATTACCCTACGAAACGATCGATCGATCTACCTGGTGATCTCCTCCAAAATAAAAGCTTGATCGCGGCCACCCTACCTACCTTGCTCGGCCCTCCCCGCGGGCGCCGAGCCGGGCACCGAGCCGGAGGTCCGGTTCTGCTCGGAGCAAACTGCCGATTCTTTTTAAGTTCTGGTTCGCCCATGGTTGTGAATAGTCACATCTACTGTTCTTTGTTTGAAGTAGATAGATGTATTTACGTATATAGGTACCTACCCACGTATCCCATGCATTCAGTAACACCGAGATGAAAAAGAGGAATCAGACCGTGAACGGAAAAAAGGAGACGATGCACGGGCCGCCAAGGACCACATATATGATTCCAAAAATACACTACCAGAGAGCCATGCAAACAACAACTGCCTAGAACCAACCAACCCTTGATGCCTACGCGCAACTCGGGGAAATACGAGAAACTCCAAACACAAAAAGGTCCACATACGTGATGCTTCTATGACCAGCCAGCCAGAAATCCAACGCCGTTATACCTAATAGGAATGCGACAAAGATGTAGGGCGAAATAGGGGGTGAAAGAAGAATAGGATGAAAAAAGTGGTGATTGTGGTGATGGTTCCTGCCCAAAAATACGGTCAAACCGTTGGAAAAACGCCTCGTCCCATCTTGGGATGCTTTGTAGTTCGCCACCAAGTTGATAAGGGGCCATGCAGGACCAAGCTCGAAGAAGGTGTGGCGCAGTGCAATGTGCGCCAAGGAACGTTGCAACGGCTACTAGCGAGGGACCGGGGAAGTCACTCCTCGCTTGTGTTATCGATCGGGGTTGTCTGGACCGTTATTGGTGGTGCTGTTGTTCCCTGCCGTCGCCGTCCTTGCTGCTGCTGCTGCTGCCGCCGGCCCCGGCGCCGCCGGATGCCACCCCCGGTGACCGTTCGTTGCGCCACGGGTCTCCGTCCTCGGACCCGTCTGACTCGGCAGCTACGCTCCCGACTTCGTCCGCTCCGTGGTGGAGCACCTTGAAGACGCGGGACGCCCTCGGCGTCGGCTCCTCCAGCTCGGGCGCCGATGACGATATGAGCATCGCTTCGTGCTGGTGCTGCTGCTCGCGCTCGTCGTCACTAGCGCGGCGTGACGACGGCCTGGGGGTCCCGGCGAGGCTGGTGCGCCCGCTGCTGTCGGTGCTCACGGGCAGGTCGTCCGGGTCCACGGGCTGAGGCTGGGGCGAGAAGGGCCGGACGCCGCGGGACACGTTAAACTGCGACACGAAGCTCTCGGCGTCCCCGATCACGCCCCGGCGCTGCTGGGCCGACGACAGGGCGCGCGCCAGGCTCTGGTAGGGCTCGTCGTCGTCGGCCAGCAGGCTGTCGGCGCGGTGGTGGCCCGGCCGCGTCGTCTCGCTCGCCGAGTCGGCTAGGATCGACTTGGGCGGCAGGATGCTGAACAGCTTGCTCCCTGTGCCGTCGCCGCCGCCGCTGCCTGCCCCGCCACCATACAGCCCTGCCGCACCACCGCCGCCAGTCATATTGCTGCCGCTCCCGCCGTCGGTGGCCGAGGCGACAGCGCCAGCGCCGTCGCTCGCAAACAGGTCTGCGCCGCGCTCCAGCAGGTCCTCGAGCCCGCCGCCCGTCCAGCCCTTACGGGCTAGGCTCTCGAAGATGTCGACCTCGGCGCGGGCGATGCCGCACGCCGCGTCCAGCACCTTGACGCTCGTGTCCTGGCCCTCGCGCAGCAGCGCGCGCGCGTGGTCGGCGTGCAGCGCCGTCAACCCATCCAGCCTGGCCGTCAGCTCGACCAGGTGGCCCCTGAACTTTGCCACGTCGCGCCGCTTGTTCTGGCGGTGCAGCTTCAGCCCTTCCTTCTCGAGCCGCCTGATCTCGCGCCCCCGCGCCCGCGCCGCGGCCTCGTAGGTGGCCTGCTCATCGTCGACATCGCGGCGCCACTTGTCGAGCTCGTGCAGCAGCGGCACCTCAAATGACCGGTATACCGTCTCGCCCAGGATCTGCTGGTGGTTCGCGATCAGGTGCTGCAGCCCCGCTGCCGCTAGCAGCTGGTCCGCCGTGCACGACGACGCGGCCGTGGCGGGGGCCGACGAGTGCGCCGTGAAGGACGCACTCATCGACGCTGCTGGTGGCGGCCCGCCGCCGCCGACGGTAGTGCTCTGGGTGTCGGAAGCGGCACCGCCGGTGGAGCCCAGGGCCACGGCCAGGGCCGGGGCTCGGGCCTCCTTAAGGCGGGCGCAGGCCTCGAGGGCGCCGCCAAAGGCGGAGGCGGCGGTGCCGAGGGCGGCGAGGGCTTGGCGGTAGGCTTTTGCGGTGGCAAGGAGGTCCGAGTAGGCGGCCTGGGAGGCGTCGAGATCGGCTTTTGTCAGGACCGTGTGTGCGGGCCGGGGCGGGGGCGGGGGCGGTAGGGCGGCGTAGGCCGAGAGCGGGTTGGCGGTCGAGGCGAAGCTCATGGTGGGCGAGGTCGGCACTGGCGGGAGCTGCGAAGGCGAAAGCGGGCGGTTCGGGTCGTTGGGGTCGACGCCGACGGCGGCGTATGTCGTTGCCATCGGCGATCGTCTGGTGGGCTCGACTCGTTTTTAGGTCTAGGCGCTTATCGGCTCGTTTTGTGGCCTGGCTCCCAACGGCTGCTGCTCATTTGATCACCACACGGGGGCGGCGGGCGAGGGCCTTGTCACAGAGGGCAAAGAGGGAAATCGAAGCGAGGGACAAGATACTTCGTTGTGGGCGGATTCGCATACCAAGGAGGTGCCTGCCGGGCTGGGCGGCGTTGCTGCGAACCGATGGACTTGAGCTTTGTCCCGCGATTTGTTTACTTGATACCCGAGGACCCACACTTGTGATCAGGCCCTGCACGCACGTGGAAGGAGCCGCGTGGGCCAACGGCGGGACATGGTGCCGTATTATTTAGGGAGCTACACCTATCAATTGCCTGCAAATCAACTGGCCGACCTGCCTGTGCGAGACATCAAACATCTGCAGCCGCAGCTGTCGTGGCATGACAGCAGAATTTGACGAGAGCGGCCCGAGTTTCGCTACATCGAGTCTAGCCTAGCTAGTCTCTGATTCGTCCAGTAGGCTTGGCACCAGGTTCTCCGCCGCACCGAACTCTGATCTCAGCTGTTGGTCTGGCTTTGGCTCCAACTCGCCGTCATGAAGTCCTTCTATCCAATAAGAGCTTGTACTCCTTGTGAACCGCACAGCCAAGCTGGTCGAAGAATCGATTCAAAATATAGGGAAAAAGATATAGCAAATAAAGGCATGAGGAAGCAAAAGAAATACGTCGTAAAGGTAAGAGGAAACGGGAATTATATAAACCTACCAGACGCTGGGTGATCGGGCTTCAATTAGCGTTGTCGGAACTGCATCTTATTTGCCGCCGTGCACTGGAAAGATGGCACCGCTCAGAGGCTCAAGATGGAGGCTGCAGTTCTCGGGAGCTAGACGGTTAACCCCTTCTCACAACCACCAACACATGCTCTCACGTTATCCATCAAGCGACCATTGATAAGCACAGCTTGGCTGAGGATCCCAGAAGGATGCTACCCCTCACCTCACATGCGGGATCCCCCGGCGCCGTACGGGCAGCGCCGTCAGCCATCATCATGGAGCCACCAACTCCCTGCTTTTTACGAACCCGCAGTCGCATTCGCATTCGCCCGGATGTAAGCGGCGTTACAACCGGGCTGACCTGCTGCATGGAAACCACCCCAAAATTTCAAAAGTGATAGCTTTGGCCGGCGATTTTTGGAGCTCAAAAAGAAAGGCCCGCCCGTCATTGTCTGCTGCTTTTACTCTGTTCTCCCAACACTCCTAAAGCTCGACTCGACGCCTGGCTGATCCAGCCGGCTTAATAACCCGTCACGATCCACTGCACACATCTTCACCCTTTACCGCCGCCATGGCCGGCATCCTGCTCAAGGCGACCGGCGTCGTCCTGGTCGCCATCATCGCCGCGATATTCCCCATCCTGCAGCTTGGCTGGAAGACCATCGCCTACGGGCGAGTCCTCCAGCCCGTCAGCGACTTCCCGTACGCGTGCCGTCGAATCGAAAACCAGCCGCGCCTCAAAGCCTGCGAGGACATGTGGCTATCCGAGGCCACGAGACAGCTGTTCCTCGCCTGCGGAGACCCGGCGGCAAGGTCGCACTGGTCGCCGGTGTGAGTCCCGAAATGGCCCATGGGTGTATCTACCTCTCTTATCATCACGACACGGGCTAGATGCTGACAAAAAGTTCGGGTTGTAACCCCGCACAACCCCCTCCCAGGGTTCAAAAATAAAACTGGGAGTCCCGCTCAAAGATCGACGCCATCATCGCCCTGGACCTGGACAAGCCCCAGCCCGACGGCTCCTTCGTTCACCGGGTCCTGCCCCTGAAGGGGTACATCGGCAACGACCAGGGGCGGATCTTCATGAACGGCATAGCTGGCGCTGACAAGGTCCAGGAAGACGGCAGGGTCAAGGTCACCATCGCGCTCACCAACTACGGCCCTTCGGTTGACCCGGCTACAGGGGCGGTGCTGGACCAGAAGAAGGTCGGCTCCAACGCCACCATCGAGGTCTTTGAGACGACGGGGCCCGAGACGCACGAGCTGAGGCACGTCCGCACCTTTGCCGACAGGGCCGGCATCACGACGCCCAACAGGCCTACCCTTGTCGGGACGGACGTGGAGGATGGGTTTTACGTGACCAACGAGAGCAAGGATAGAGTCGGGCTGGTATAGTCTTGATTCTTTTCGTGTCCCATTTTTAGATAAGCTCCCGTCTCTAGACGGAACGCGCTAACACTTTTCAACCCCCGCACAGAAAGCCGGGCTCGCCTTCTTCATCGCACAGGGGAACGTGGTCTACTGCCAGGGCGACGGCTCGGGCTGCCACGAGGTCGCGACCGGCTACCGCTTCCCCAACGGCCTCCTCCGCGCCCGCGACGGGCTGCTGTACGTGCCGTCCAGCGGCGACATGACCATCACGGCATACCGGGAGGTTATCGCCGCGGGCGAGACGACGGCGACCACGATAAGGACGCTGGAAAAGATCGCCCTCCTCGACATGGACGGCTACTCGGTCGACAACCTGGCCGAAGACGCAAACGGCGACCTCTGGCTCGCCGCGTTCCCCAAGCCGCTCGACGCCATGGCCATCACGAGCGACCCCTACAACTTTTGGTCCCGCTCCACCGTCTTCCGCATCCGCAAGTCTTGGGCCGGAGGAAAGATGATCCTGACGGCCGACAAGATCATCGAGGACAGGGACAAGGTCGTGCTCCCCGGCACCACGACCGCTGTGCACGACGCCAAGACGGGGCGGTTGTTTCTTTCGGGTATGTCCTGTCCATGGGGGGGGGGTTTTTTTTTCTGCAGCATCCGGGACCGGGATCCTTTTGTGTTCCCGGAATCGAATCGCCACCCTCATCCGTTCATGGAATAGACCGGATGTGGGGAACGAACGGGCCAGGCCGGCTGACGCCACATTACAGGAATCGCCACTCCCTTTATCACGGTATGCGATCCGAGATAACCTTTTCGTCCCGAACACCGCATAGGTGAGATGAAATAACGGCGGCAAGGATTATCACGAATCTGCTGGGTTGCCGTTTCGATTCTGCGACCCCCATGAAAGCAGAGCTAGAAAACTGGGGAGCGCGGTTGCATGAGGAAAGTTGTGGATAAATAACCCGGAAACCGCGTGAAGCGTGTGTATGTATTTACAGAATGGGCTCATAATGCCATGCGAGCCAAAAATAGGCACTCATGCGTTTGAAGCGGGCAATATGGACAAGCGAAGTGAAGTGTTTGATAGCCAGCCTGGTAAGTCAACAGCTCCCAATTTCTTTTTTTTCCTTTTTTCTTTTCTTTCAGCTCGAGATCGCCGCGACATCCCCGTGGTGCTATATTTTGGGAAGTCGCCTGCTTTCGCCTCATTTACATGTACGCAGCATCGTACCACTTCTCGCTCTGGTGGCCGTCGCCAAGGATCTCGTTGATGGAGACCTCCTGGCCCAGCTTCTTGGCGAAGCGGGCGCGGTTGCCCTGCGAGCCCGGGCCCGAGTTGCCGATCTCGCCAAAGAGGACGTTGCTGGTGCGCTCGTCGCCCGAGTTCCAGATGGTCCAGCCGGCCTGGTTGATGACGTTGGTCATGGACGTGTGCTGGAACACGACTCGCGCGTAGGCCCTCCACGGCCGCCCCAGGTAGTACGCCCCCGCGGGGACGTTGTTGCCGGCCGCCGCCTGGATGTTGCACGAGTTGAAGACGTAGTAGGACGGGTTGGAGGCCTTGTCGCGGCCGTTGGCTTTTTGCGGAGAGAGAAGGAGTATGTGTTAGTTTAGTCTTGGGGCATGGGCATGGGCATGATATGCGGATAAGGGTACTCCACAACTCACCCGTGATGTAGCCCAGCTGCTTGCTGAGGACGCGAATGTCGCTCTTCTGAAACCAGGCCACGGCCTTTTGACCAAAGATGAAGTCGGTGGCGCCCTGGATCAGGCACTTGGCGTACAGCTGCCGGCCCTCGTTGGCGAGGACCGTGTCCTGGAAGCCGGTGAAGCGGCAGCCGTAGTAGCCGCTGTCGTCGTAGGCACTGAGCGCGACGGCCTGGCTACCCTCGCCGAAGCCGTTGTTGACGTTTACGTTGTACAGCCGGAAGCCGGCCGCCTTGACGCGCAGCGTTGCCGTCTGGTCGTTGGAGAGGCCGTCCTTTTGGCTCTTGCTGCTCGTGATGGTGGCGCCGTTGCCCGAGTGCGACGACGTGTCGGTCGAGTAGCCGTATATGCTCAGCCGCGCCTTGCGCGCCGACACCAGCACCTGCTCGTTGTACATTCCCTTGTCGATGAAGATGCACTGGTCGGCCGACGACGACTTGGACAGCGAGTCGACGGCCGCCTGCACGGTGGTGAAGCGGCCGTTGCCGCTGCCGCCGCTCTTGCTGACCGTGATGCAGCCCGACGGCGCGCTGGTCCGGCTGGCGGCCAGGACCGCGGTGGCCAGCGAAATGAGGAGGGAGAGGCTCTTCATCGTGTAAGTGCGTGCTGGTGCTAGCGTGGGTTGCGTGATGATGCTCACGAAGGGCGGGCTCAGAGGCAGCTAGCTGGGCAAACTTGGAGAGGGTCCTCCTTATAACCAGTTCGGCTGCAGATTGCCATCGCGGTAGATCACACATGGGCCCGTGAAGTCAAGAAGGGAAAAAAGGTGACAGAGCGAAGCACTTTGCGACGATGACGCTCTGCCATCGGCCCACTGGCCGCCCAGCTGTCGCAGCCGACTGACTGGTGGATATTTTGTTATATTACTGGTAACTGGCGACCTCCACCGCGGAGACCACAGTAACATAGGAAAATCATGTGCAGTCCATATAAGAGCGGACAATGGCAGCCCGTTTTCTTTGCTGGTCGGGCCGAGCACGAGCGATGGATGCAAAACAGAAAGCCGCCCCCTCCTTCGTTCTGTTCCCCGATGCGGGGAAGGACTTCCGCTGGCCCTGTTTCCTTGGGCGGCGGCGGCATCGTGCGGCAGCGGCTGATCTGCCTTTAGTTGTGGAAGAATTCCGGAGCAGCTCGTTTCGTTGGCGGATAAATCCCTGCGTCTTGGCGATCCTGTATCTCCCACCCACGCGACGCGACGGGGTTTCCTAGTCACGGAACTTTTTCATACCATGTTATCTAGAAACCGCAAAAAGCTTTTTTGGCTTAGCACGTCCCTAATTAAGGAAGCGAGAGGGCCTGTCCCCGCTGGATCTCCGTGCAGTTCTCCCTGGTTTCAGGTTTCATGGGGCTCACAGGCCAGGTGAAAAGCTGAGCGTTTGAACTTTTTTTCTTGCGGTTTTCTAGCCAATATGTTTTCTAAATAGTAGGTTTTCCAGATAATAGGGTTTCAATATAATAGGATTTCCAGACGATACGGTTATTGCAGGCACGTTGACAAAAAATAACGTGGACCTCCCATGCAAAATCCACAGTGCGCCATTGGTCAGTGCTATTGTTTGGTCAGCGTGGCAGGCTCGAGTGGGAGGCTCAACTGTCCCTATGGCGCCAATGCGGCTGCCACCTCAATCCCCCAAGTCACGTGATTCTTCCACCTTTCAGTTGGTGGGCTGGTGGGGTCCTGCGAGCACTTGCGTCTTCATGGCTGCTTTCATGGCTGCTTTCATGGCTGCTGACGACATGGCATCGCGGTGTTAGACAACCAATATCTGCGGCGCAATCAAAGATACCTGGTGCCCGTCCCTCGTCGAGTCTGGTCGTTTAGCCCGCTCAATAATCCCGTGAGCGTTGTGAGTGGCAGGCTGTCTTGTCTTGCCCAAAGTTAGTTTTTTTTTTTTTTTTTGCTCAAGGTTCAGTCTTTTGGCTCATTTCGTCTCCCCTGCCGCCATGCTCACCTACGCACCGCCCCTCCGCTTCCCGGCCGTGGCTCGCCATACCGCCACCGTCATCTTCGTCCACGGCCTCGGCGACACCGGCCACGGCTGGGCCTCGGCAGTCGAGAACTGGCGGCGAAGGTCAAAGCTGGAGCAGGTCAAGTTCATCCTGCCGCATGCGCCGTCCATCCCCATCACCTGCAACGTAAGTCCGATTCTGCATTGTGTCACTCGCTCGGGTCACGCACGCGGCGTATTCCTTGCTTGTGCTACGATAGCATCAGCGGGCGGTTGTCGTGCTCCCGCCCCCAGCCCCGACCGTTTCGCGTCGACTAACTCTCGGGGCTGATTACTACACAATTAATAGGGCGGCATGAGAATGCCCGGCTGGTACGACATCGTAAGTAGATCCTCCCTTGTACCCTCTCGTGTAAGATATGAGCCTCCGGCATGTGCAGAATCGAGATCCTGCTGCGCCTCCTGTCCGTCCTGACACAGGTGCGTATTGCCGTTTCGCCTCCAGATCAGCCTCGACGGGACCCCCGAGAGCCTGCGCGCAAATGAGGATGAGACCGGAATTAAGATCAGCCAAGAGTATTTCCACAGCATGATCCAGCAGGAGATCGATTCGGGCATCCCCGCGGACCGCATCGTGCTCGGTGGGTTCTCACAGGGAGGTGCTATTTCCATCTTTTCGGGCCTCACCGCCAAAGTCAAGCTAGCGGGCATCGTGGGCCTCTCGGCGTACCTTCTCCTATCCAACAAGTTTAAGGAGCAGCTGCCCAACCCGGAGCTCAACAAGGACACGCCGATCTTCATGGCACATGGGACCCAGGACGTCGTCGTGCCCACTGCCATGGGCATACTCTCACACAACTTCCTGAAGGACAGCGGCTACAACGTGACCATGCGGACATACCCGTACGTTCTGTTTCTTTTTACTTTCTGCACGTCTGTAGCACGTGAGTGGATAGACCGAATGCTGACATGTGTTTTTTTTTTATCCGCAATTCGACAGAATGGGCCACTCGGCATGTCTGGAGGAGCTGGACGAAGTGGAGGCATTTTTGGCCGAAAGGTTGCCTCCGCTGCCAGACGCGCCGTCTGAGGCCAAGCCGGAGCTCTAGGGACACGTGCGATTCGATGACAGAGCAACCCATGCCCAAGGGAGGAAGTTTATCGTTCCCAATTGCGGATTTGAGCAAATGAACACGACGTACCACGGCCTATCTGTACGCCCCGGCGCAAAACAAAATAGTAGAATAAACAAACTGCTATAAACGGCATTTTGCTGCCTGGCAGATGTGGGGAGCTAAGATCGCTAGATTCGCTAGCGACGGGCTGGAAGCTTGATGGACAATCTTAATACCAAAGTGGGACGGCCGGCGTCCAAAGCCATTGACCAACCGCACCCCCGGATTCTACGAGAAACGGATGTCAGCAATAAACACTAAACGCATGCTGGCCCCCTAGTCTAGACTCTATTCATCCCTCTGCTTGCCTCTCGTGATAATTTATAGATTCGGTTCAATCCCGCAGCTTGGCACAGCTCACACCAAGCCTTATGCCAATCCATCGTCGGCTGGCCTCCTATCGGGTTGTCTCCTCTGCCCGTCAAACGGCTAGTTACATGCAGCCCTGCTTACCGGGTCCTTCCAAATCTGCATTCTTGGCCATTCAGATCTCGCTTGACAATAAAAGTCGGTGCGTGGGATCAGATCATCGTGCCTGTTTTGCCGACCACCAGGCTGACAAGGCGGTTGGGGTCTGGGCTTGGCGCGAATGGCCGGGCGCCGCCATTTAGAATTACCAAATTGGAGGAACCTTTTTTTTTTTTTTTTTTTTTTTTTTTTTTTTTGGGTCGCGGCGGCTGTTGAGGCCCAGACGTAGTGAAACGCTGCTGTCACGGTGAGAGCTATTTCCACCTGCCTTTCTCTTTTAGCATTATGCAGAGATAAGCAAGTCGTGCTACATATCTGCATGCCCGTTTTCCAAGCGTGGACACGAGACTGGAGCAGCCGAGGCTGGAATATCAAAAAGTCAGACGAGACCCGCCCAGCTGAGTGCCGATGGTACGGGAGATTACTGATCACCAGATCTGATCGTGGGGGCCAATAGAGAGTGAACTCATCCTCATACCCGACACAGGCTTGGGGTCCCAGCTGCTATCCAACCGCTTCTGGGTTGAGAGCTGCACCAGGCAACACTGTATTGCAGCCAATCTCTAAGAGGCCTTGCTGCCAAGATAGGTACGTCGGAACATCTGGAATAAGTGGCGGAAACCAGCAGGCCCGATTTCAATCTCGTATTCGCATCATGAGACTGCCCTATGCTGTTGTGTTCTGTTCTCAACGCGTTCAAGCGGCACATACAGACGCTTTTGCGTGTGTACCGAGTACCGCTCTCAAATGTTGCACCCGACCTTGCCGATCACCTAGGAAGTCAAGGGGTTGGAGAGGAAGACGGTATGCCGGTCTACGGCGGGTGCTTTTCTCCGTACCTGCCGACGAACTTTGCCGATGCGCTGCACCGAAATAGGCAAGAGGCCGTTAGTTCTGCACACCCGCCACCCCTCCCCCTGGCTCGAGCTGTTGGCCATACACTGCAGCGGCGTCAGGGGTACTAGTATTGCTCGAGGCCAGGCAGCAGTTTAAACTTCTCGCTTGGCTTTTACGCCGAGCACCGCCGTCAGAGTTGTGCGCAGAAATATCTCTTGGCGAGTAGATGACGGTTATAATGAGGCCCTGAGGTGGAAGTAGAAATTCCCCGATATGGAATATAGATATGAACAAGGTTCAATCACGCAAGAAAAATGCACAATAAGAAACATCATCATAACAGATAGTTCGCAAAGAGAACATGAATCCACCGCAAGAATTACGCGTCTCCCAGGGGCTCGCCCCGTCACCGGCGCTGCTACATCCCTCTGCCGCCGCCGCCACCACGGCCACCACCAGCCCCGAAGCCCCCAAGCGGAGACGCATCAGCCGGCCTAAAGTGAAAAGCGGCTGCATAACATGCAAGAAGAGACACGTCAAGTGCGACGAGGCGAAGCCGATCTGCGGCCGCTGCGTCAAAGCCTCAGTCGAGTGTCTCGGCTACCACGACGGCGGCGGGACGTCCGAGGATGGCAGAAGCGGCAGGAGGAAGCGGCAAAGGCGCCCCGACGTTCCCGTCCGCACCCTCCTTCCCCGGCCGGCGCCACCACCACAGCCCTCAGCAAGCCGGTCGCCATCACCATCGCCGTACGGCACCAGGAGAACGAGCGACGGCGGCAGCAGCACAGCGTACGTGCTCTCGCCGGCTGCTTCTCCACCCCCCGCCATTTCTCCGCTCCCGCCGCCGCCGCTGCCGTCCAGCCCATCGCTGTCGTCTTCTTCGTCCTGCTACACCGACCCCGCCGACGGCGACGCTGACGGCGACGCCGCGTACCTCAATCTTTTCCACAACACCCTCTCCCGCGCCCTAGCCGGCCCCATCCCATCCCGCTTCTGGTCACGGACTGTGCCGCGCGAGATGGAGCGCGACAGCTGCGTTCGGTCGGCCGTGCTGGCCATCGCAGCCCTGGCTGCGAGCAGGATGCCACTGCTGCGTCCTGGCCACGACAGTGTCGGCGGTGGTGGCGGGCCGGCTTCGTTCGGCCTCAAGATGACGCGCCACAGGACGGTGCGCGACCGCCACCACCAGACGGCGATAGCGCACTACACGGAAGCGGTGTCGGCGTTTCGCGAGCGCATGGGCGGCAGTACGTCGCCGTGTCCACCGAGGAGCGTGTTGATCGCGACGGTGCTGTTCGTCACGTACGAGCTGCTGCAGGGCAACGATGATGCGGCCGATGGGCTGATCATGAGCGGCATGAACTTGCTGAGGGACTCGCTGGGGATAATAGGAGGCGACGGCGGCGCTGTGGATGTTGGAAGCGCAACGACGGCAATCAGGGGGCCACCACCCATGCTGCTGTTACCGGAAGCAGTGTCTGAAGGAGGCAGTGCTGGGTCGTGGGGCGAGCGGTTGAGCAGTGTCGACCTTTACAACAAGAACGACGAGTTTGGAAACGGAAGTTTCACCTATGTCAACTCCTTTTCCTCCAGAGACGATGACAACGACGACGAGAACGATGACTACGACGAAGACGACGACATGCACGAGATCGAGCACATACTCCCACGCCTCTCCGTCCTCGGCGGCATGTGCGCCTTCTTCCCGCGCCAGCAGGACGAGAGGGCGGTGGCGCTGCTGAGGACGACACCCAAAAGCGAATTCCCGCCACCGCCATCACAACATGGCAATATCGAGCAGCTCGCTTCCATGTGGAGCGACTTCAGCACACGGTGTCTGATATGGGCGAGGCGGCGGGCCTGGCTCGGCCAAAGCCACGTCCGAAGCAGCGGCCTGCTGCCGTCTGCTGCGGCCGAAGAGGACCCGGCGTCGCTCCTGGCGGCGCAGCGCGAGTTCAGGGCGCTTCTGGGCCGGTGGCGTTCCGTCTTGGCAGAGTACCAGGCAATGGAGGCGGCGGCGACGGGCAGTGAGGAGCTGTTTTGTCCCTCCACCTCTTCATACACCGGCGAGGACGGCAGCAACAACAACAACAACAACCCCTTGCTAGGGCAACAGCGGCCTTGGAGCAGCAGCAATAGCCTCTTGGACTCGGCGCCCAAGCAGCAGCAATCAGAAACGATGCATGCCCTCTCGGCGATGGAGCTTCACGTACTTTTCTGCGACACGTTCGTCGCGGGCTGCCTCGACCCGACAACGCTGACGTATGACACGTTAACCAGCATCTTTGCGGAGATGATAAGCCTGGCCAGGGGGCTGCTTCCTCTCCGACGGAGACAAGGGCTGGAGCAACAGCACAGCGCAGCGTCGTCGCTTGACGGCAGCACGAGTCTCGGCTTTGCTCTAGGCGCGGGGCCAGTCGCGCCAATGGCTTTCGTGGCGGCGCACTGCCGCGACCGCGCGCTGCGTATGGAGGCTATCGAGCTGCTGTGCCTCGGCGAGCAGCGGGAGGGTATCCATGACGCGCGGGCGCAGGCGGTGGGGTTGCTGGCGCTTGTCGGGCTCGAGGAGGAAGGCGGCCTTGGCGGTAGTGCGGCGCCTCCGCTCGAGAGCCGCTATGTCTGGTCCGGCGCCAGATACATGGAGGGAAGTAAGCTTGTTGCGCAGTTCACGGGCCTCGTGCCGGGCAGCCTGGGAAACGCTGTCGTGCGGGAGATGGTTTTAGAATTGTAGCGGCTGCATTCTAGACGGACTGTTTTAAATGCCCTTTGTGGCACATGTCGAAATCATACCCAGCTCTTCAAGACTAACTGGCCGGACAGATGGTTGATGATAACATGCAAGTAAAGATGCGGACGATGGACATGAGGAAGCGAGGCGGCTTGGCCGAGATCGGGCCAGAATAAGGGGTACGGTGTCGTGACGCGATTGCACGCTGTCCTTGTCGAGCCACCGATTACGGCGGCCTTGATGAGGGGTCCAAGGGATCGCAAAATGGGGCTTTTCCTCCGGCGTTCCGGGCTGTGTTCAAGCCCCGACGGGAAACTACACGCACACCCTGCTGCCGACGGGACCGGTTATCAAAGCGAGAGTAGACCGTCTTGAGTGCTGACTGTTTCGATTGCTTGATGATATCGGCGCGGGTACTCGCGGCCAACATGTGGCTCCTTCAAGCTACCACCCCACAGCTGGAGCGAACGGGCGTATCGCAGTAGGCCGATGGGCCTCCGAAATGGCACGGAGATGCGGCCGAGAGAAGGCCAAGCATCGCACCACTCGAACCCCTCCTTTATGCCTGACTCGAATTTATACGAGGGGAAGCGCTCTATCCTAGTTGACAGATACACGAGCTACCTGATCATACCTGTTGCTGGCGTCAGTTACGCAGCGAGACGGTACTTTGACCAGCATACAAGCCATAGTTGCGTAACTACGCGAGACTCAACAAGATGAGCACCCTCGACCTGAGGCTCCCCGAGCCCTTTGCTAGCATCCCGCGGGAGACGTTGACTTTTGGGCCGTCGCCCATCCAGCACCTCCCCCGCATATCCGAGGCCCTTGGTGGGAAGGTCAACGTATACGCCAAGCGGGACGATTGCAACTCAGGCCTAGCGTATGGCGGCAACAAGACGCGCAAGCTCGAGTGAGTCTTCTTTCTCCGCTCTTCTCCCGCTTTGTTTGCTTTCTTTTTTCTCCCGTGGTCGGAAAGCACTAAAGAGATATTTGTACGGTTGGTAGGTACCTCGCGGCGGATGCCCTGGCCAAGAAGGCCGACACGCTCGTCTCCATCGGCGGCGTGCAGTCCAACCACACTCGCCAAGTCGCGGCCACGGCCACAAAGCTGGGACTGCAGGCGGTGCTGGTGCAGGAGCATTGGGTGCCTGATTGGTCCGACCCAGTCTACGGCAAAATCGGCAACATCCAGCTGTCGAGGCTGATGGGCGCCGACGTGAGGCTGGACCCCTCGGGGTTCGGCATCGAGCACAAAAACTCGCTCGCGGCCGCTGTCGCTGATCTGGAGGCGAAGGGCAAGAAGCCGTACTCGATCCCGGCGGGCGCGAGCGACCACCCGCTGGGCGGATTGGGTTTCGCGCGGTGGGCGTTCGAGGTGGAGGCGCAGGAGAAGGAGCTGGGCATCTTCTTCGACACGGTTATCGTTTGCGCCGTCACGGGATCAACCTTTGCGGGCATGGTGGCGGGCTTCAAGCTGGCGCAGAAGCGCAATGGCTCCAAGCCCCGCCGGGTGATTGGCATCGACGCGTCCGCGACTGTGCCGCAGACGCGCGAGCAGGTGCTGCGGATCGCGAGGGTGACGGGCTCCAAGATCGGACTCGAGGACGACGACAACGTGACCGACGCCGATATCGAGCTGGATGACCGCTACCACGGCGGCACCTACGGCGTGCCCGACGCGCGCACCATCGAAGCCATCAAGTTTGGCGCCAGCACCGAGGCTTTCATCACGGATCCCGTCTATGAGGGCAAGTCGTTGGCCGGCATGATGGACATGATACGCAACGGCGACATCAAGCCCGGCAGCAACGTGCTGTATGCCCACCTAGGCGGCCAGCTGGCGCTCAACGCCTACTCGGAGATGTAGACGATCCCGTGGTATAAAGGTCCAGCGCCGGCCCGTTAATGGGTGGTCAACAGAAGTTGAGGCCGTAACTCCAATCCCAGAGTGACACAAAATCAAGAGGTGATACTTGCGTCTCGTTTGACGACACCTGCCGGCCACGTGCGTCATGTGCCTGTGCGCAACTGCACCCGTATCTTATGCGGGATAAGGTTGTTGATTCATCCCGTCGTCCATGTGGCTGTTGTTGCTGTGCTATCCTCGGCTGCCAAAGGGGGCAATCAACGCGATGGCCTGGATTGTTGAGGGGGCGCGGCGGTAAATGGCTGGGAAGGTTACGCCCGAAGTTTCCCAAGCTGTGTCACCCGCAGCAG
Organism: Magnaporthiopsis rhizophila; assembly: GCA_003049465.1. Lineage (NCBI taxonomy): Eukaryota > Fungi > Ascomycota > Sordariomycetes > Magnaporthales > Magnaporthaceae > Magnaporthiopsis > Magnaporthiopsis rhizophila. Next base: position 17,556 of record PYSS01000143.1, read on the forward strand.
AGAGGGGTGAGATCTCGATTCCGAGGCCAGAATGCACGCAATCAGGTCCGGTTGGCACCAGCAAAAAGGGGCACTCACATAGCAGCACGTTCCCTGCATGCGAATCTCCACTTACCCCACCAATTGATCATTGGAGCTACCATTTTTTTTGGTGAGCCGCCGTCCGTTTTGTCAATGGGTGGGGCAAGCCTATCAGAAGGAGTGACCGCAAGAAAAAAAAATCATGACCCGCGGATTTCTTTCTCGAGTTTCCAGAGAAAAACTCAGAAAAGTTCTCAAAATGGGGACCTGCCGGGCTTGCCACGACTTGAGCATTGACGCTTCTCCAGGTCGTCCTGCTCAACACTTCCCTCCTTGATCTTCGACGTCCGTCTGGCCACGAGCCACGAGCCCGAGCCCTCCATCTCTCGCGCCTCCGTGCGGCTTGGCAGCATCCTCCGGTAGCGGCGGACGAGATTTGATCGGCACGCCGAGATATCGGAGAAGCGCCCACGATTCAAAGGGTGCCAGAGCCAGAGCAAGGTTTGTCTATGCCTCCAGATTCAAGAAACCGTCATCTTGGCAAAGCATTTCTTCAATTCCATGATGATCTTCAAAATATAATGCTTGACTTCCGAGCACACGATGCGGAAAAAAGTTTTTATGATCTGAACTCCTCCGTCGCTACTTTGGTTCCTTGACGAGCCGCCTCAACAACCAACCCCACCGATTCGCAAACCATCTGCCTATAAACGTCGTCGTTGCCAACCCGAAACTGACCTTGCTGTCTGTTGCTTCCTTCCAGGTTTCCTTTTGCCTTAGCGGGCGCCTATACTAAATAACCCGACCGCCTCCGCGTATCATACCCAACATAATGTGCGGTATTCTCGGCCTGATCCTGGGCCATGTTGACGATCCCAAGACACCTTGCCTCGGCGCCGGTGATCTTCATGAGGCCCTGTACTTCCTACAACACCGCGGCCAAGATGCTAGCGGCATCGCCATGTGTACTGCTGCGGGGCGCATCTACCAGTGCAAGGGCAATGGCATGGCATCCAAGGTCTTCCTGGAGGGAAAGCGTATACCCGATCTCCCGGGATTCATGGGCATCGGCCACCTTCGCTACCCGACCGCCGGCACGAGCTCGTCCGCCGAATCGCAGCCTTTCTACTGCAATTCACCCTACGGTCTGGCTCTCAGCCACAACGGAAACCTGATCAACGCCCCCGAGCTGGCGTACTTCCTCGACAAGACCGCCCACCGCCACGTCAACACGGACAGCGACAGCGAGCTGATGCTGAACATCTTTGCTAGCGAGCTCAACGAGACTGGAAAGTCCCGCGTGAACGAGGAGGATCTGTTCAAGGCTCTGGGCCGCATGTACCAGCGCTGCAAGGGCGCATGGGCCTGTACCGCTTTGGTTGCTGGCTATGGGATTCTCGGCTTCAGGGATCCCAATGGCATCCGGCCGCTTGTCATGGGCAGCCGGCCATCCAAGACTCTAGAGGGCGCCACCGACTACATGCTGGCGTCGGAAGATGTCGCACTCCGCCAGCTGGGCTTCTCTGACATCAAAGACATCATGCCCGGCCAGGCCGTCTTCATTGGCAAGGGTCGGCAGCCTGTCTTTCACCAGGTCCAGGAGCCCGCGGCCTACACTCCGGATATCTTCGAGTTTGTATAGTATGCCGCCCCCATGTCTGGCCTGACATCTGCAGAAAAAGTTTTGCTCTTCGCCTATACTAACATCTGTGTTTGTAGCTTCGCCCGTCCGGATACTACAATGGACGGAATCTCGGTGTACAGGTCGCGTCAAAACATGGGCAAAATGCTTGCCCAGAGGATCCGCACCGAGCTCGGAGAGGAAGCCATCAAGGACATTGACGTTGTTATCCCGATTCCGGAGACGTCCAATGTCTCGGCAGCTGTCGTCTCTGAGACTCTGGGCAAGCCATTGTGCCATGCGTTCGTGAAGAACCGCTATGTTTTCAGAACATGTGAGCCTGGTACATTCCGCGCACTTGCACGCCGCGAGCACATTCTAATATCTGTGGTTCTTCAAGTCATCATGCCAGGTCAGGGAGCCAGGACCAAGAGCGTGCGGAGAAAGCTGAGCGCGATGGCATCTGAGTTCCGGGGTCGATGTGTGTTGCTTGTCGACGACAGCATAGTCCGTGGCACGACCAGCCGCGAGATTGTGAGCATGGCGAGGGAATCTGGCGCGCGCAAAGTCATTTTTGCTAGCTGTGCGCCGCCTATCACACACCCGCACATCTAGTGAGTTTTCGCCCGTCTGGTGGATGGATACGGCAGTGGCGTGCAAGGCGTCAGCTGCTGACTGCTCCCAGTGGCATCGACCTGGCATCGCCCAGTGAGCTGGTCGCTCACAAGCGAGACCGTTTCGATATTGCCAAGCATATCGGGGCCGAGGAGGTCATTTACCAGGATCTTGACGACCTGAAGGCCGCTTGCGCAGAGCTCTCCCCGCGCGACCCGAAAACACAGGATTTCGAGGTGGGCGTCTTCTGCGGCAAGTATGTGACGCCTGTGCCTGACGGCTACTTCGAGCATCTCAACGACCTGAGGGGAAAGAAGAGGAAGATCCATGCCTTGGAGGGCTCTACATCAGGCCGAAGCGGCTCACTCGCCGGTAACAGCGGCCCTGTCCTGCTTTCCATCTCGAGCGCTGCTCTTGGGCCGGTCTCTCCCCCGGCGACGCGGCAGGACGGCGGGGCACCCAGCAGCACGAGTGGGTCGCCTGTCCTTTCTCGGGTGCCTCTGGCTTCTCCCATGGACCGCCAAGACATCAGGTCAGTTGAAGCCCAGAGATGAGAGGACAAACCGGCAACACACATGATTTAAACTAACCAGTGAATCATCAGTCTTCACAACGTCGCAACCGAGCAACCCTGAGTGTATCCCGCTCGTGAATGGTTATTGTTCGCGCTGATAATCTAGGGCAACAACCCGCCGAGCATCGAGGAGGGGCCATGCTTTGGTGGAGCGGTATTTGGACCGACGGGAAAGTCCACCTTGGAGGCCGGGCAGACATTGGCTAGCCCGCATGTGGCCGGCGTTGATCTCGGACAGGCGTTTATAGTGGACGACATGTCTAGACCTGCGATGCGAGATGTACGATCCACGTTGCCGCATCTATAGATAGACACGGGTTGCGGAGTAGCTCAATTCAAAAGCGTCTGATTCAACCTGCCATCAGGGTCTGGAATTCCGAGACCATGGTGTGTCCCAGCCATCCTGTCGAGAGTTCAGACGAGCCTTGAGGCTAAGTCACCCCCCTGCATGGCCCTATAGTAGGCTCCGACTAAGGAACAATGCGTTCCGCCACGGGCCGCCTGATCCCTCGACGCGGCTTTTGCTCGGCAGTTAGCTGGTTTCGAGGTTTCTTCTGGTCAGGTCCCTCCATATCCCCAAGCCGGTTCGTTGGCTGCTTGCATGCGAGAAGGAGGGTGTTGTTTTCCATGCTTGGGAAGCGGAATCCAGGGCAGGTACCCTCTTCCCGCAGTCAAGACATTCATTCTCGGCAGATTGCTTTTTCCGCCATCCGTCTGATCAGCGTCTAGCTCAGGTACTGCCCCCGAGCCTCTGTCCCAGTCCTGATGCGAAGCGGATGCAGCCAGCCGTCATTCACTCGGCACCCAAGCGGCCATCGGTCCAAAGAAATCACGCTGGCCAAAGTTTCCTCGAACTCGATTCACGGCCGGCTCACTCGGGACGATGGCCAACAAGCTAGGATGACGTGTGTACCGGCTTCAGCTTTGCCACAGCAAATCCATCTCGAATTCCACGGCATTCCTTGTTGGCACGAAATTCCTCGGGTAGATTGCCGAGTATTCGATGCTATCTTTCGATTCTGAACACCTGGATATCGGGAAAACCAACACAGGCAGCAACTTGAATGAATTCGCGGGTATCATCAGGAGCTCCCAGGAAAGGAAGGAGTGTCGAATTCACTGTTCAGCCCTTCCTTTCCCCTCCACCAATACGGGCTGCTTCTATCGGAAGTGCCACATCAGCCGCTTGACCCCCGTCACTCCGATCTCATTGCTTTTTATTTTCCTTCGTTCTTCTTCCTTTACTCAACCACGTCAGGGAATCATGCGCGCAAGGTAATAAAACTGCAACCCGCGCAACAAACGGACTACCTACTACAAAGTGGCACCACCCGAGTTTATAGCACTCGACTTGTGTGTGCATGGTTCTCCCCGACTAACAACGCCCCAACGACGGCAGCCCTGGGCAATAAAGTCTAGGTCAGCAAATACGTCATGCCCACCAGGAAGCGAATCAAGCACGGCGTCACGCCCTTCCCAGACCATGTGGCACCCAGCCCGGACGACTGCCAGAGGGTCTGGGGCCTGCTGACGGCCTTCCGCGGCCCGGGAAGCAGCGTCATCGGCAAGCCGTCGACCACGGTCGCGGGCTGCGGTGAGGTCGACGACGTGCTGGATGCGCTCTGCCGGACTATCATCAGCGGGGCAACGCAGATGGCGCGGGCCGATGCGGCCGTGCAGAACCTGGTGGCCGAGTTTGGCGGCAGCGTCGGCGACACGGTCGACTGGCTCGCAGTCGCGGACGCGCCCTCGGACCGCGTGCACGCCGCCATCAAGGGCTGCGGGTTGGGCAACAAGAAGACCGAGTTCGTCAAGGCGCTGTGCTCCAAGGTGCGCGCCGACAACACGGCCAGGCTGGCGGCGCTGCTGGCTGACAAGAACGCCGGCATGCCGTCGCCGCCGCCGTCGCCGCTGGAGAATGGTGGGTGTCCGGCGGCGTCGCCTTGGGCATCGGCATCACCGACACCATCGCCAGGAGTAACTGCAGCGTCACTAACACCGGCAACAGCGACAGTGGACGTAGCGGGAGCAGCAGCGGCGGCGGCGGCGGCAGCAGCAGCAGCAGCAACAGCAACAGCAAGAAGAAGAACAATAACAACCACAACAAAAGAGCTGCAGCCATCCCTGCCATACAGCGAGGAGAGCCGGGACGCGGAGATCGCGGAGCTGAGCAGCAACATCCTCTCGCTGCAGCGCCTGCGGCGGCCTGAGGTAACGGTGGCCGACGCGCTGCGGCAGCTCTCGGCCTTCCAGGGCGTGTCGGTCAAGACGGCGGCCTGCGTCGTGCTCTTTTGCCTGCGCAAGCCATGCCTCGCCGTTGACACGCACGTCTGGCGCCTCGCGCGCTGGCTCGGCTGGGTGCCCGACCGCGCGGGCGACAAGCAGACCTTCTACCACCTCGAGGTTCGCGTCCCCGGCCACCTTAAATACGACCTGCACCAGCTGCTGGTCTTGCACGGCCAGAGCTGCTACCGATGCTCAGCGGGGAACAAGGACCGCGGGGACGGAAAGGTGGCGGGGAAGTGGGAGGCGTGCGTCTGCCCGCTTGAGGACCTGCTTGATAGGCGCAAGGGGGATGCGGCCGCGGCTAAGGGGAAGGCTGACGCGGTTGCCGCGTCTCCCGCGGCCTCGGCATCTCCGGCTGCCTCAACATCGCCGGCTGTACCGACATCCCCCGCCGCGACAGCGCTTTCCGATGTCGCAGACCCTCCCACTGTCAACATCGCCGTGCCTCCCTTTATAACTCACCACCTAAGCGTCCGGGCATATGAACTCCCTGCGGTCGAATTGCCGGCCACGTTCATGCCGCCTTCGCGGATCTCGACCAACAACATCTCGGAGATGAACGAGCCACTGAGCGAGCCGACGTTCAATGTACTAACCCCGGCTACACCCTCGATCCCTATGGCGACAGATGTAACGAACGAGCAAGAAATGAAAGAGGAGGAAAATGAGGACGCCGAGATGAGCACGGAAGATGCCACGATGACAGATGTCTGTCAGTACAACGGCCCGGTTTCCGAGAAGCCCTTTGCCAACCACGAGACCACTGCCACAGCCCGTTATTTTGTCGACCCTTGGACAGAAGAGTCAGGGGCCGAGTGGCGTCATATTGTGGACAAGGCCATGCCTCCGCACCGGAGGGCCGACTTGGAGGCCTCTGTTCAGCTGTTGCCTGTGTTTCGGCAGCTGGACGAGATGATGATTGAGGACAGGAAGGCGGATCTAGCAGCCATCGACGACTTCTACGACGTCGGCAGGCAGTAGCCACAGCCGGCAGCTCATGTCAGAGCGGCTTGACGCGGCCAGCTGTATGAGTATGGAGGAAACAGGCATGGTTTAAGATGCTGTAATTTTTTATGAGTCCGATGAATTCGGTGGGAAATACGGGCTCGACGAAATAGCAGGAGGATGAACGCTTTGTATGGAGTACAACTTGAGAAGGAGCAAAGAAAGGGATGACATGAGAGTTCGATCAGGACTGCTCATATGATGGACCAGGTTATAAGATACCCGAGGAGGAATTTAGCCCAACAAATTGCAGGAGTCGCTTGCCGTCACGATGTCTCCCCATGGAATCGTCAGTCGCGGATGCCAAGTGGCACAGGCTCGAAAGCCACAAGTTCAAGCAGTTCCTGATGGAAAGGGGCAAGGACTAGAAATGTAGAAAGGGATAAAGAAAACATGGGAAAGAAAAATGCCATTAGGATATTGGCGAAATGGAAGAAAAATTCCCCAACAAAAAAGCGACGAGTTTCCAAAGGTTCGAAAGTAAATCAAGGCAAGAACGTTGGCGAATGGAAAGCGCCTGCCGAAGAGCTCCAACGCGGCCCCATATTTTAAGCTCATTAGTCATTCGCAGGGCTTTAATGGCTGCGACGGTGACGCGCCGCGTTTCCAACACAAGAGAAGGCGCGAAAGAGGGACGTGCCTTGCTGAGCCGCTTGCGGACATTGAGGGAACCTTCAAATTCTACCACAGACGTCAACAACAGAGGACTGGGGTCTCCAGTACCCGGCCAACCTGCTCTGTTTCTGCCGGGCAGAGAGTCCTAGATCAATTCTCACACATTCCAGTGCTGTTACGACGGATGATTGATCGAAATCGACAGTCCCGACCCGTTTCCGACTCGACCCAGATAGCCATCGAACAGTTCGTTACCGGGGGAAACGACGTCCACGCATGCTCCGACTCCGGCCGTCGACAAGCTCGCAGGTGCAGGGCGTGAACCGCTACCGCTCGCCAGGATGGAGGACCCCAATGGCGTCTACGAGGAAATCATAGCCGCCTTCCAGAAGCTGGAGGAGGTGCCCGAGCAGGTGCACCTCTTCTGTCCCCAGGTCGACGACGATGACCAAACCGACTACGAGTGCCTCGACCCCGAAGAGAGCGGGCTTTCTGCCGACGAGCGGGCGTCGCGCCTAAAGGACGCCGAAGAACGTCTCGACTTCTCCGTATCGGCATCACTTGTCCTCGCCATTAGCAAAGACCAGGCTTCGGCATGGTTCGACAAATGGATCGAGAGAGCCGAGCTCAACCTCAAGTCGTGCGCCTTCTGCATACGCCTCTGGCACAAGGCGAGGAAGCCGTTCATCCAGAAGCTTGCTAAGTGAGGCTTGAGCTCCTGCCCTTCCAGGCTGCCTCCCGCCTCGCCAGGGCCACAATTGCTGACGGTCATGCCTGCTCCTTGCAGCAAATTTAACGAAGACACGGCCGCCATCATGTCGACAAAGCTCAACGCCTTCGACAAGGCTCGCATCGACCTCGGCCTTGGGGCCGCCGAGAAAATACTGAGGGAAAATGGCCCCATGAAGACGAATGCGCTGGCCAAGAAGGACGAGACTGCGGTCCTCGCCCTCTACGAAGCGCTCTGCTGCATGCCCTACCTCTCCCTGCCTGATAACCGCACGGGATTCAACTACGTATTCCAGGAGATCCAGAAGGTTAAGAAGCCCCTGCGTCTTGGATCTGGTGTCATCCCAACCATGACCCATTTCCTCTTCCAGGAGGATGAGTTGCGTAGCGGGTTTGCCAAGGCTGCCTGGGAGAGCATCCCGCCCGAATCCTTGAAGCCCGACCAGTTTGACTGGGCCGTCAACGAATACTTGGCCAGTGAGATGGAGGCTGTAGCACACCAAGCTACCGACCAGGCCCGTATAAAGCGGTTCTGGGAGGCCCTGGCCGTCCTGCTCCCCGCTATGAGTGAAGAGTTCGTCCTGCACACCCTGCGCGGCATGCAGGTCCAGCCCGACATCTACCATCTGGCATTCAACCATCTAGCCATCATCGATGATCCCGATGTTCTCGCAACGCTGATCCGCACCTTCTGCGCGCTGATGCGGAAGTCTACCAAGGCATTCTGGTCTGCTCTCTCGGACCTGTCGCCTGCGATCCTCACCCAGCATATCTGGGCTTGCAGGGCGTTCATGGGGCTGCTCGCACGCTCTCTTGAGCCCGAGATGCTGATGCCGGAGGGCGAGGGTGAAATGCCGCTTCTATCGTACTTTGTCAAGAATCTCATGGATTCGCTGCAGCCCACCGGCCGTAGTGACGCTTGCGACTCTATCCTCCACCAGCTGTTGGATACGTTCAAGGCGAGCCACGAGACGACGAGAGACGCCAAGGCGGTGTGTGCTAATGCGTCGCTTGTCGCCCTGACATGCACCCTCGAAGGCTTGAAAGACGAGAAGCTGGCTTTCTCGACCGCCTTGGTTTACATCGACATCACCTACAATATCGTGCTGAAGTACAAAGACTTCCTCATCGACTGCGTCAGCCTCAAGCCCGGCGACCGATATAACATTGGGCTGTCGACCAAGGCTCTCCACGTCATCAAGCTTGCGCTCACTCTCGATTCAGAAACCTTTTACAACGAAGCCGAAGCGATCAAGGCGGAGCAGTCGTACAATCGCGTCGTCGAGCGGAGGTCATCTCAGCTATGGGACGCCTTCATCGACCACATGCAGCCGTCCAAGACGACTGGATTGGCCAACGTCATCATCACCGCCACCTTGTACCTCCGGGGCGTCGAGAAATTCCTTCCAGGGAAGAAAGAAGCTGTCGTCAAGGACGAGAAGAAGGCCAAGTTCAATAAGCAGTTTGAGGCTACGGCGGAGTCGATCGGCCGTCTCATCGGGCGAGTGAGCGGATTCACGCCGGCCGAACTGAACAACCTGTGCTCTGACACCGACGCCCTTGGCGCATTGGTCGGATGCCTGGTACATGGCGAAGAGTCTATCAGCCTCGCGGCGGTCGATTTTATGAAGTCCCTCACCGGCGAGGATAGCCGATCCGACGCCTTAGAGAAGATGATAGGCTGGCACATGGAGCTGTTCCTAAGATCCTTTTCTGATGCTGTCGGCAAGAAGATACCCGATCCCAAATTCGGCGCTTACATGTTTGGCCCTGTGCCTAACGTGTTGAGATGGTATCAGGATATTCTTGAAGCTCTCTGCAACTCGACTACCGGCCTGTTGCGGTCTCGCGAGATGACGAAGCAAGAGGGCGACGCTATTAGATATTGGTGGAGGCGCCAGTGGAACTTCCTGGGGTATTTCTTTGGCCAGACCAAGGCCTGGTCCGAGAAGTTCGTCTCCAAGAAGGATATGGAGGACTGCTGCACACAGGCCGTCCTCCACGCAGATGCCCTTCTCGCCGAGGATGGCCTGATCGCGAATGCTATAAGCGTTACGACCAGCAAAGGCGACGACCCCAAGGCGCAGAACGACGCGCGGGCGGCGGCCATGAAAGTGGTCCTTGAACACCCTAGAGTGATAACCACGCAGTACACCCAGATGCTGCAGCTGCGGGACCAAGAACTCCTCGCCGTCTTCGCCAGGTCCGTCGGAAAGCTCCTTCGACGCCTCCGCGAGTTTGACATGGCCCTCCCCTCCAAGCCACTACAGATGCTCAAGGATATCTGCATCCGTCAGCCCGACGGCAGATACAAGACGAACTCCAACCTGCGGCCGCCCCAGAAAGCCGAGCTGCTGAGGGCGCTCGGCACCGACCTTGGCGAGGAGTCGGACTCGACCAGCCACTCCGTCCTCAAGCCCGTTGTCAAGACCCAGACTAGGAAGCAGGGCAATCTGGACGCCTGGTCGAAAGCGCTTCCTTCCGCAGACTCCCCCCACTCGTCTATTACTACATCTGCTTCTACATCTACTGCTAGCTCGCTGTCCCGCTCCTTAGCAGTGAAGGCGGATCCCGCGCCGTCGGAAAAGCCTCCTTCGGTGCTGAGTACGATCAAAGCGCAGTCTCAGCAGCCGCGGAAGCCTTCGGTTCTAAGCTCTGCTGCGATAAAATCGACGCAAGCCAGTCTGAGGGAGGCTCGTCAGAAACAACAGCAGGAGCGAATCAAGAACAATGCCGCCGCCCGCGCTCGCGCAGAGGCTCTGCGCGAAGCAGCAGCCTCTGGCAAGATGGTCGGCGTGGAAGCGACTGGCCTCAAAGGCATCGCGGGCGTCCTCGACAAAACCCATGCGCCAGCAAAAAGCGAGACCTTTGTCGGGAGCGACGAAGAAGAGGAGGATGACGGCTCTGATGGCGACGAGGAGATGGCCGATCTCCTAAAGGACGGCCAAGCCGGTAAGGATGCGTCTGCGCGCCGACTCAAGGAGCTCAGGGCCAAGCAAATAGGTCCCGTCAAGAAGACAAAGATCCAGCGGTCGAAGAAGGATCTACGTGCTCGGATCACTCCTCCGATGGAGAGACTGCACGAGGCCATCCTGGAATGGGATATCTTTCACGAAGGAAACGATCCGCCTAATGGGTACTCGTGCAAGGAGGTGGCCAAGTCGTACATGACCCCGGTCGACTATAGAGACACCTTCTTTCCGCTGCTGGTGAACGAGGCGTGGCGATCGTTTGTCACGTCCAAGGATGAGTCGACATCAAAACCGTTTGATATCAAGATCATCAACCGAGTGTCTGTCGACAAGTTCATGGAGGTGACGACCTCCATACCCATGCCCAACCTCAAAGACAAGGACAGAGAACGATTGTCGGATGGCGACATTATTCTCCTCTCGACTGCGAACGATCCCCTGAGCGACCGGGACGCGCCCCACTGCCTGGCTCGTGTTTTCAAGACCATGATGAAGAAGAGCATCATCGAGGTCACCTGCCGACTCACGTCCAAGGGCAACGGTCGTTTCCTGCAGGCACTGATGCCTGGTGCCGACCTGCGGGGATTGCGTATAACGAACATGACGACTGTCGAGCGTGAATATGCCGCCCTAGAGAGTCTGCAGTACTACGACCTGATGACCGAGGTGCTCGAGGCGGAGCCTTCGCCCGTGCTCACATTTTCGGACGAGCGCATCAAGAGCTTCCAGGACAATTACCAGCTGAACAAGGGACAGGCGTCCGCCATCATCAACGCCAAGGAGAACGACGGCTTCACTCTTGTTCAGGGCCCGCCGGGAACGGGCAAGACGAAGACGATTATCGCCATGGTGGGCGCGTTGCTCACGGGGAACATCAAGATCAACAAGCCCGCCCCTGTTCCCGTCAGGCCGGGCCCTGGTGGCACCAACGGAGAGGCACCGATGGCGAGGAAGCTGCTGGTTTGCGCACCCAGTAACGCGGCTGTGGACGAGTTGGTGCTGCGTCTCAAGGCAGGAATCAAGGACACGAATGGGCAGATGCACAAGATCAACGTGTTGCGTCTGGGCCGTAGCGACGCGGTGAACCAGGCAGTCAAAGACGTCACGCTCGACGAGCTGGTCAAGGAGAAGATGGACGCGCTCGCCAACCAGAACGCGGGCCAGCCTAGTGACCGCGAGAAGATGCACCAGGAGGCAGGCGAGATCAAAGCCAAGATGATGCCGCTCAGGGCGGCCCTGGAGTCGGCGCGCGAGTCCAACGACATCGGGCGGTTCAACAACCTGCAGCGCGAGTTTGACTCGCTGAAGAGGCGGCAGATGCAGCTCGGCTCCATGATCGATCGAGAGAAGTCGAGCGGCAACACCTATGCGCGCGAGGCCGAGGTGAAGCGAAGAGGCATTCAACAGAGCATCTTGGCTGATGCCCACGTGCTGTGCGCGACGCTGAGCGGTTCGGGACACGACATGTTCAAGACGCTGCAGGTCGAGTTCGAGACGGTCATCATCGACGAGGCGGCGCAGTGCGTGGAGCTGAGCGCCCTCATCCCGCTCAAGTACGGCGCCTCCAAGTGCGTGCTCGTCGGCGATCCCAAGCAGCTGCCACCCACGGTTCTGTCGCAGTCGGCAGCGCGCTACGGCTACGACCAGAGTCTGTTCGTGCGTATGCAGCAAAACCACCCGACAAAGGTGCACCTGCTCGACTGCCAGTACCGAATGCACCCCGAGATCAGCCTGTTCCCGAGCAAGGAGTTCTACGAGGGGCGGCTGGCCGATGGCGACGACATGGCCAAGCTCCGGCAACAGCCGTGGCACGAGAACCCGCTGCTGAGCCCATACCGCTTCTTCGACGTGGAGGGTATCCAGGAGCGTGGCAACCGTGGCCAGTCGCTGGTCAACACCAACGAGATCAGCGTGGCGCTGCAGATCTTCAACCGCTTCTCCACCGACTTCTCTTCCCGCTGCGGCGATCTGAAAGGCAAGATAGGAATCATCACCCCCTACAAGGCGCAGCTGCACGCTCTGCGCCAGCGGTTCCTGGACCGGTACGGCGAGGCGGTGCTGGAGCAGATCGAGTTCAACACGACGGACGCCTTCCAGGGCCGAGAGTGCGAGATCATCATCTTCTCATGCGTGCGTGCCAGCCCGACAGGAGGTATCGGTTTCATGACGGACATCAGGCGTATGAACGTCGGTCTGACGCGAGCGCGGTCATCGCTCTGGGTCCTGGGCGACTCCCGGGCGCTGAAGCAGGGTCCATTCTGGGCCAAGCTGATCGAGGACGCCAAGGCGCGCGACCGCTACACGTCGGGCAGCATCATGGCGCAGCTGCGTAACGCAGCGACGGTGCGACAGCTGCCCATGGGAGCTCCCCCGCCGATGCAGGCGCCGTCCTTCAACGGGATCCCAACGATGCAACGCCGAGAGTCAGAGAGGAGCGACATAGAGATGCTGGATGTCAATGACGCCCGCGCTCGCGCTGCTCAGACGATATCTGCCAACGGGGCTCATCAGATCCAAGGCCATGGGCCAGCTGGGATGACAGGGCCGCCTCCGCGCTCGCTCGGCTCGGCGCCGCCGATCCAATCCTCAGCAGGCCGGAACGCGCGGTCCATGACCTCTAGTCCGGTCATCCAGTCGTCAGCGCCTAGGGGACCTGCTGGTGACGTCAATATGGTTTCGAGGAAACGTCCTGCGCAAGAAGACGGCAGCGACATGTCTTCGACGGCCAAACGGGTATGTCTAACAGCGACCGGGACTGCTCCCTGAACATCTTCATCCTTACCCGAATTCAGTTACAACGTGCTAAAGCTTCAACCAACCCCCAGAGCGCGACAAAACCCCATCACCAGCCCCAACAGCACGGCGGCACCAACACTAAGCCACCCTCTGGATCGAAGGGCATGTCAAGCCGGCCTCAAGAGCGCCCCACCGACCCTTCGGCAATGCAGGCACTCGGCATGGTCCCTCCCGACCGTCCGGCAGTAAGTCGAGCGCTGATCTTGCAGAAACCATTGCTTTTGCCTCGGAAGACTAACCAGCCTCGTCATCTCTTCTAGGCTCCTCGTCCACCTCGACCGCCCAAAAAGAAGGGTCCCGCTGACCCTTTTCTCCAGAGAGGTAGACGCTAGTAGTTTGACTGCCCCGAACCGCCAACATGTGATGTCTCGTTTCCGCACTTCGCATTGGCTTATCTTTATTCTTTTGCCCTGCACCAACGCGTCCGTTCGCGGGGTTACGCTTCTTTTAATATTTCATTGATTCGCTTTTGTCTGTCGATATAGAGGCTTTTGCGCATGGGCCGGTTGCATTTTGATGCATTTGATCAAGCATCTCTTTCTTTTTCGGGGGGGTTCTGTGGCCAGCGACGACATCGGACACTGGTAGGATCCGGATGAACCATAAAAGTCTTCTCATGCATGTGTTAGGAGTTTCTGTGTTCTTGCTATCTTGGGAGCGAGCGAGCACCGGTGGAGAATCCGGGCAGCTATGTGGGCGGGTGCGTTTCACTGGAGACCGATTTTGGGAACCAACCCCAAAGGGATTCCATGAGCGCCGTGTGACTGCCCGATGCTATGCCCCAGCTAATTTTTGCTCCCTGTGTACTCCTACTGCTGCGTTTGCCGGGTGGGCTGGCTGAGGGGTATTTTACTCTGGCCGTCGACGAGGGCGACTGACCGTGACTGGCTTCAGCTCTATCGAGAAGGGTTTAGACGGGCGGGCGAACTAGGGCTTCGTGGCACGTTATTATCGGGATTCGGCACCGTCAGGCTGCACTGAATCCGGTCTTTGGAGGAAATCCTGCTAGACTGCTCGACGTCATTCACGTCACAAAAAGAGGCTTTTCTTTTTTTTTTTTTTTTTAAAAAAAAAAAAGGCCATGAATATGTTGCGGGGAAACAATGAGGACGGCCTGACTCCAGAACCCCGGAGGTTGACCGCCTCAACACCGTCATATTCGCCTTCCAAGGGGCCGGTAGTTTTTCTCCACCGCCCGGACACGGCCAGGGCCGTGTCAGGCGCCCAGAAAGCTGGCTTTGCAACGCCAGACGCCCAAGAAGCAAAGAGGAGTTGACACATCGTCGGTGAAAGGATACGATTCTACCGAGGGGAGTGCCGCTGCGGATCGAGTTCTTCATTTCCAACTTTCATGGCCGAGGGGCGATGACGACCAGAGCTGGCCACGCGGGTACCATGGAGCCTCCAGCTCTAACCCCTGAACGCAAAGACCCGTTGTGGCAGCGGCGTCTTCACTGGAGCTTTCATCGATACAATAGATACCAAAACGTCGCTCCTGAAGGTCTAAAGATCATATAGCTCCCGCGTCCCAAAACATAACACAGACCGGGAGATCCATCAACGCAATGTTCGAATTCTTAGGCGTTGCCCTGCCCGGCTCGTACCATCGCAAATCAGGCGATCCGTATGAACAAGCTTGTAGCCCTTCATAAGGAGTCCAGAAAACAGAATGTGATTTGAGGAAAACATTCTCCTCGAGCGAGGAACGAGTGGATGAGGGTAAGGGCTGTGGTTGGAGAAGTTGATAGGAACTGCTATGAGAAGTTGATACATCCACGAAACCGCAGAACCTCCCAGCGAACCTGTGAATTATTTGCCATGCATTTAGTCAGGTAGCGTTGATAAATGCCGTCAAGGGAAACACACCGCGCCCCACCGGTTGAATGTTGTTGGCTCCTCACGCCATATAGTGAAGATGATCTCCGGCTCTTTTGATCAGGACGGTCTATCTATCCCCTTAAGTGCCGTTAGGTGCTCGGCGATGGAATAGGACGAGGTCCCCAGAATTTATCCCTGGTGAGAATATCTGGTTGGCTAAGAGAGGGGATCGGCGGGTCGGGCACCTAACGGCGCTCAAGGGGATGTCGGTGCTGGAACACGGAGCTCCATTGAGTCTCGTGCAATCGAGGGGCAAGAAGAATATGCCTGGTGGGCTGCGTAGAGAAAAGAGACATCTATCCTCATCTCCTGAGCACCCGCCGCCCCGCCATCTCGAATCACTCATTTGTCATCGTCGTCGTCCTTGTCGGTTGACGAGTCGGTCCCTCTCATCATGCCGGTGCCGACAAAGAACAGGGCGGCGGTCAGGAGAGGGAGCGCAGCAGCGCCCCAGACGCTCCATTTGGACGTGGACGAGACGAATTCGGTCTTCTTCTTGGATGCTTGCGCCATTCGCGGATAGCTATCCGCTGGGTTCTCGGGCGTCGCGGTGTCTTTTTCGGCTTGTGGCATCGTGGGATTAGGCGGCTGGATTTTTTTTGGCGTAGGATGTCCTGGGGTGTTCAGTTTATGGACGGATGGATTGAGAGAGCAGAAGAAGCAGAGTGGTCAGGCTGGCGCTGCATTCAGGATTTCCTCGCCGATCTACGCACGTTCGGAGCAGGCGAGCCAAACAGAAGGCGCCGTCGGGCACGCGCATAATGCGGTGGCAACACTCAATCTCCTTTGCCCGTTCATGCAGGTGCCGCCTTTTAGTGGCCTGCCCCATTCTACCGTCGTCAACACTCTCCATCAACACCACAAACCCCAAGCATCAAACATGTGGCCAATCAACCCAAAACCCCACAACCTCGAAATCGCAGGGCTGAGGAGCAGCGACGACGACGACTTCAGGCAGCAGCTCCAGAAAATCATCGACCGGCTCGCTAGGCCCGGTTCGCGGCCGCGCCTACTCGCGCACTCAATCTCCACCATCCCGGATTCCGATGGCCGCGCCGAAACGCACGTGGCGCAGGCAACCATCGAGTTCGCCGACCCGGGCGCCGAGGCGCGGCCGTTCCTGGTAAACCTATTCGCTGCGGGGTCGGCCGACCTGCTTGCGGATGTATCGAGCCATGGCTTGCTGGGCTTCTCGGCCGTCGCGGGCGGCGACCTCGAGCAGGAGTGGCGGCTCGTCGTGCTCGCCATGCTGAACGCGCAGGGCGTCGAGCGCATGGCGTTGCTGAGGCCCGCCGCTGCTGGGATGGCCTCAGTCCCCGAGTGGCTCGCCGTGTTCGAGTGCTTCGTCTCGGTCGGGCTGCTCTACGGCACCACGACGGCGCCTGGTGGTGCTGGGGCGGGGGGCGGCTTGACCGCCCTGTTTGCTTCGAGCCAGCTCGGCCTGAAGGATGAGACTACGAAGGCTGTCAAGACGTTGCAGGACATGGTAAGCGGTAGAATGAATTCATCAAATCTCGGATTCGAGACAATACGTCTCGGGGTTAGGAACAGGTCTTGGAGTCAAACCATTACGTCCCACTGATCCACGAAAAAGGTCTGTCGATTCACATCCGCGCTCGGCAAAAACAAAGATGAGCAGGCCGTCTTCGTCGCATCCAAGGTCGAGACGATCCTCGAAATGAGCGGCGAAGCCTGCCAGAGCATGCAGATGATGGTGGCAGGCCTGGAGGTCGACGCCGATCGCACGAGGGCGCTCTTCCGCCGGCTCTGGGACATCACCGGCCTCGTGTCCGAAGCCTTCAGGTCCAGCGAGTACCTGATGGGTGTGCATCGGACGCACATGTACGCTCATTACGGCCTGACGGGCGGCATCTTCGCCGCGGGCGCCGCCGCCGCCGCCCGACAGCTGATAACGGGTGGGATCCGGGCCGTGACCCAGAACGCCGTGGCCGGCGCCGGCATGGGCGCGGCCATGTCGCTCTACGAGCTGCGGCGCGGGCTCGGGGAGAAGGAGAAGAGCGACTACTACTCGAGGCTGCTGCACCTGTTCCGCCATATGTGGATGGCCGCCTCGGAGCTCAACACATTCCTGCCCAAGTTCTACAGGACACAGGACGGGACCGTCGAGTTCAGGCCCGGTGAGCAGCGGCACTGGGAGGTGTACGCCAAGAACGAGATTTATAATGGCGGCGAGGTCGACGAGGGCTGGGAAAAGGCCCCGGCCGCCATTCAGTATCTTCGCTTTCGGCTGGGAGAGCTGGAATCGCTGAGGCTGCAGATAGAGCCCCTTCCATCATCTGGGACTGTGCGCGCGGCTTGAGCGTAGCGATAGTAATGCTGGTTAATGATTCAGATGTCTAGTATGTAGGTTGCACATTCTGTAAGAGAAGATAAAACTGTGAGTTAAGAAAACAAAGAACATAACCGGAAATACAGCCGTCATCATGATCATATCTTCAAAAACTCCCAACATCCAGGCAGACAGGCTTTTCAGATGTACCGCATGCACTGCCACTGCCATCCCTCGAGGCTCTCGGCCGGATCCTCCTCGAGCTTGTTGGCCACGACGGCCTCGTCCAGCCGCACGACGGCCTTCTCCAGCCGCACGGCGAGCTGCGGGAGGAGCTCACGCATGGCGAGCTGGGCCAGCACGCCCATGCAGCCGATGACGGCGGCCGTGATGAACCACGGGTTCTTCATGACGGGGTGCGACCACACCGACGGCGGCAGCAGGAGCGGCACGCATCTGGTGGGGTGGGAGATCATGGTTTAGCCCAACAGACAGACTGGATGGAACACATCGAACTGACAAAAACAAAAGCAAAACTCACATCAGAGCGGCGGCAAGACAGCGCCAGAGCAGTCGCCGGTCGACGGCCAGGTCGCGCGCCTGGTGCAGCAGCTCGGCCAGGGCCCGCAGGTCGGCCAGCAGCATGGGGCGGGCCATGGCGGTCTCGCCGAGGGCGCCGTAGTTGTACTGGCCGCCGCCGTGCCTGCGCGCGCCGGCCAGGTACAGGAAGGCGGCGCGCCGCAGCGTCTGCTGCCGCTGGCTCTCGAGCTGGAACGCGAGGCTGCCCAGCTGCTCCGAGTCAGTGGGCAGCCGGGCGGCGCCGGCGCCGGCGCCGGCGCTGCTGGTGCTGGTGGTGGAAGTTGCCATTGATACGGGGCGGGACAAGGCAAGGGCAAGACAAGGCTACTACAACCTAGGTGGTTTTTTTTTTTTTTTGCTCCGTTTTTTTGCTTTCCTGGCGGGGCGATGACGGATCGATTCGATACAGGAGAGATCACTGGTAGGTAGATACCGGGCGGTAAAGGGTACTATTTCAACCTGATGGTGGTAGGATAATGGGCCCGCCGCCATGCAGGCCTGGTGGCTGGGCTGAATGCCTGCGCGTTTGGCGGTGTAGCCCCAGAATCGCGCCTTGAAACGCGCTGGCCTATCAGACCCCTGACCCCTCCTTTCATCCCGACGTTGCTGTAAGGTTGATGCCCAACCGATTTGTCCAACAGCGTTCGGAATGATTGCATATGCGCATGTAAGCCTATTGATACCGCCCAAACCATCGCCGTCACAACATGTATACAACTTATAAGAGACGAACAAGATGGGGCTGAAAGAGCTCATTACCCCCAGGCAAGCCACGCCTGCGCCACGCTTGGAGCTGGTCCCTGCAAAATGACTCGCGGGGTCGACGTTCCATCTTGATGGCATTTCTTTTTTGCCTCTCTTGTCATTCGGGAAGACGATACACCTACACGCTACCTAACCTATGTGATTAGGTGTCCTCCCGCCTGGCGGCACTCCTCGATCCAGTCCTGTAGGGAATCATCACCTTGCTCCTGCCGAAACAGATCCCCTGCCGTGTGGCCGCTTTTGTCCTTGAGCGTCGTGTCTCCTTGGTCGTTTCGTGCATCTGGGTCGAGGCCGGCGTTGAAGAGCAGCCCCAAAACTGCAGGTGGCAGGCAGCTGTCAAGTTCGCATAGCAAGAAATGGACTGGACAGAGGAAGGCAGGTTTGATCAGTCATGTGTGTGGCCGGGGAACGAAGAAAAAACAAAGGTGTCCTTTCAGTCTCGAACATTGCTAGAGGGGTGGAACACTCACAAGCGTTGTATCCACCTGTATCACCTCCGTACTTGCGGCCGCCGTCACATCGACTCCGTGGTCCAGCCAGAACCTCACGCAGTCGATATTGTTCTTCTGGGTGGCAGCACAGAGGACGTCGGGTAAGTCTTGGCGTCTGTGTTCGGGCAAGGTTTCGAGAAGGAGGTTGATCGACGGTAGCCAATCGTCAATATACCTCCTGGGACCAACGGACCTGTCGCCAAAGCCGGGCCAGGTTGAAATTTGTGCAAGAATTTCAATGTTGAAACCCCTGAAGCCGAGATCGAGGACAAGGTACCTAATCAGCTCGGGGTTTTTCGCACGGGCGGCAGCTCTGAAGAGCTCCTTTTCAGGCACGGCGGCACCTCGGCTGATGGCCTCTTTCAGGTATTCAACCCCCACACCCGCCATTAAGACGGACTGGATTTATTGACGGCCGGGTGTCGCTTCCCAGGCTTGAGAACAAGGCATAGCGTTTGCGGGGAGGAGCATGCGTACAAAGTATCTGCGTTCAGGTTGGCCCGTGAGGCCAAGAGGCGGGGAGTTGTTGTAGTGTCGGTACGGTGAATCGAGATGGTCAGGAAGTGCGTGAATGTCAAACCCGCAGGCAATCAAGAGGTCCGAGACATCAAAGTAAACCCGGTCGAAAGGTGCGGGATAAGAAGGAAAGTCAAACAGGGCCTCGTGGGAGCAGATATCTGTACGGAAGCAGCGATCGTCGCCGGCCTCTAACATAGTCCTGTCGGCCCGAAATGCTCTCCCGCTCGGGTCGGCACCCGAATCGAGCAGCAAACGGACCATGTCGATTCTCGGGGGCCTGGCCCTCAGGAGCGTGTGCAGCACCGGCTGGACGTCACACCTTGCGCCTAAATCCGCGTTCGGGCTTGCACCCAAGTCGAGCAGCAGAGAGACGGCGTCGACGTGCCCGGCGCGGACGGCCGCGTTGAGAGCACTCTCATGGCCGAGTCCGTCGCGGGTGCCATAGCCATCGCAGGTGCCTTCGATGACGATGCCCGGGTTTCGTACCAAAACCGCTTTCAGCGTGTCGATATCGCCCGATGCCGCGGCGATGTAGAATGCCTTGGCTGCCTCGTCGCGTCTGTCAACGAGGTGGTCATGTATTACGCCCAGGCGATGGCGAGCCTGTAAAATGGCGTCGTGCATTTCGAGTTGAGGGCAACCTAGGTCCAGGTCTCTGGCAGTTGGGCGGAGCGAAGCCAAGGATGCCGGGCAGGTGGTAAACATGTCAAGGGAGGGCACCGCTAGAACTGAGTTGGGTGGATTTTTATTTTTCCTTTCTTTTTTTTTCTTGTCAATGACGCGTCGACCCAGCATAGGTAGGTAACCTCTTTCCGGGTTGGGGCTGGGGCCCATATACACTTTCCCGCGTAGAAGACCCTGCCATAACCTTTTGTATCTGGATCCATCACCCATGACGCACGGTAGCCTGGCAAAGAAACTCCTTGAAATTAAGCTCCAGGGACCTGGCTAAGGCGGTTGGCAGTCAGTTGCCTGGCCGCGATACCCTCAAACGCGGCCGATTTTGCACGACCGCGATATCTCTAAACCCCAACGCCGGCGCCTGCACCAACGGTCCTCTTTCCAGCCGTCCAGCAGGAGTCAAGTCCAAAGCCCGATCCATAATTCAAAGGTTGCAGATGGTAAAGTTTGTGCTGCAGTTTAATGTGCCCCTACCCCTCCTCTCTTATAGCTCTGCGCAATGGCCGAGCTCCGGCAAGCCTCACTCCACCAACCCCTTGGTACGACGTCGGAATCCCAAAAGTATAAGATTATGTCAAGCAAACGCAAGGAGCCAGAGATGTTGTCATTCCGAAGCTTTTGCGGTGCCAAGAGCCATATAGCCTAGGAAGTAGGGCAACCCCTGCACGTACGTATGCGGCCCGACCTACCAAAAGGTCGACCAAGGCGACGGCAACGACGAGATAAAGGACCGCTTCCCGTCCGCACAAAACATCTCCAGTTTCCCGTTCTCTCTACCCGCTTCCAAATCATCAGGTTTTCCCTTTCTGCTTTTAACTCTTTTCCTTTGTCGTTTCCCTTTATACTTTTGTCATTTGGTATTTTCCAGCATATGTTCTTTTCTGATTCCAGCCTTTCCGTTTTTCTTGTTCTTCTCAGTCTCTCACCGACCTCCCGCCAGACAAGATGTAGTTTATCAAGATCTTCCAGCTTCCCGCCGTCGTGTCCCTCGGCGCCCAGCGCTTGCCTAGTCCCCGGCGCCGGCAATGGAGCCGCTGTGGTGGAAAGCTATGAAAAGGTTTTGTGTTGGAAATTGCACCGTTTTTTTTTTGTTTTCCATGTTGTTAGCAGTGCGGCAGTATCGCCGCAGTATCACTTGGTACTCAGGCCAAAGAGAGAAAGAAAAAAAAACAGCTCGCTGTACCCCCCCTGGTTTCGTGTGTGGTATGTGTTTGTCCGGTCCGCTTAGAGGGTGCGGCGCGGGCGAGCAGTGGAAACAAGCACCTGAACCCTGGTAATTCGGCACACGCCGACGGAATATGCCGGGGCGACGTTACAATGTAAAGCCTACCCGGCCCACATGAAAAGGATGGAACCAAACCTTGCCTGTTGGTTCGCCGACCAGAGAATATATTCATGAATATTGACAGCCCCCAACTGCCACCTATGCCGCTCACATGGCTGCGCCGTCTGGTTGTGGCTTAAAACTTCATGGATTGCGGCCACCTTGGCCTGAGGTGACAAGTGCCGAGTGGTAGCGGGCCTTTGCTTTGGAGGCGAGGCGCGCGCCGTTACCCGAAACGTTTGCAGCGGTGAACTCGCGCCCTACGTACGTTGGATTGTGCCTTGCCAGGAAGCTCCCTGCAGTTGTGATTCTTGGTAAGCACAGCACACCGGAGAGCGGGGCTTTTTGTGTAACTAGATTCCAAGGCAGCAGGCTTTCCTCACGGTTCGACAAGTTCGTGTTACCCGACGACGTTGGGGGCTCACAGGTTACGTGGAGGATCGGTGAGGTCGTCCTCAACAGGAATCGCCTGTTGGTAGGTCCCTTCCGTTGTCCCCGCCCCCTCGCTTTGCCTCACTTTCCCCCTCCGTTGCCTTTCTTCACTCTCTTCTCTCTCTCTATTTTGCCTAGTTTTTCCCTAATTGCAACTTCCGCCGCTGGCAGAATGGATTCGCCTATTATCGCGACGAACTGGGAGTCGTATCGGGACACAAGATTCAAGTTCCCAATCAGGGAATGCATTCGAGAAGTTGACGACAACACATGGGTCATTGCGGGGCGGATCCTCCTCTCGCGACTGCGCTTGCCAACAACGTCGCAGCCGCAGCCGCCGCCCGACTCGACAACTTGGAGCGACGGCGCGGGCGGCTTGTACTTCGCAAGCCAGGCGCCGCAGCCACCGCCTGATTCTCACCCGTTGCCTAAAGGCAGGTTTTGTCGGTGATGTACACGTCACGTTTGCGATTGGCGAGGCCGTCCTCAAGACCCAGATCCTGCCCTGGCAATTTCCCAACCGCACGCTTGAGCATACCGCCATCGCCTGGCTTCGAGACCGGGAGCCTGCCTTCAGCTTCGGCCTTCCCGAGGTGCTCCGGCACGACGTGTCCCACGGCCGCTACTATCTGTTCCTCAAGAGGATCCCGCACCGAACCCTGGGCAAGGCCAGGCACCAGATGGACGAGGCCAAAAAGCACCTTTGCGTCGATCGCATTGCCGAGATCTGTGACGAGCTCGCCGTCTGGCAAGGCGACGCCGTCTCCAGCATCGACGGGGGAGACCTGCAGGAATACTATCTGATTCCAAAGGCAAAAGAAGGCGGCGACGAGACCGGGCCTTATGGGAACCCGGCGACCCTTAGACGCAGCTGCGAGAAGCTTGGCATGGACTGCTCGACGTTCTTCCTGACCCATGGCGACCTGGGACCGGGAAATATCTTCGTCGACGCGGACAGCAACATCTCGACCATCATCGACTGGGACAGCGCCGGGTTCGTGCCAAAGGAGTGGATTGCAACCAAATTCATGGCTTCCAGCGGCCTCGGCGTCCCCAAAGACCCCGACAACCCCGAACCGGAGACTCCACATGACCCGCATGAGTATCGAAGGCTCGTGGCGCTGCGACTGGTGGCCAAAGGTTACCCGGATTGCGGAGACGAGTGGGTTAAAAATGGACAGTCAGTCTAGTAGGTAGACAAGTGGAAACGGGTTGATGTTTTGCAATGCGGCCTAGCATGTCCATATCAAGAGCAAGATACAAATTTACATCCCAACCCAACCACATTGTGTGTTCCCTGTCTGATCTCCCATTTGCTAACTTCTTCCGAGTCCGGCTGTCTGTATTCCCTTACCCCTGGATCCAGCAACTACAAAATCTGGTCTCATTGCCGCCTATGTTTGGTGGCTGTCGGCGAACCTGTCCTCTGGTAGGTGGCATGGTCAGGGCGTGGACAGATTGCAAAACAAACCTTGGTCATTTCATAGGGACGAAAAAGGGGATGGCTTTGCCGCATGTGCTGCCATCTGCCAGTTTTCCCTCGCGCGTTGTCGCCCCCGTCACGTTGTTATGGCCGCAGCTATTGCATGTCTCATACGAGACCAACTCGCTTCGGACCTGGGCGGCCATGTTGCTGTGTAAATGGGCTGGGGTTAGTCGTCGACTATTCTCTGCTTTTGTTCACTAAGGGCAAGGGAAACCAGCGTGCGCTGTTTGGCTTTGTGCGTGTGTTGGTGGCTGCGGTGATGTTTTGCTGTGGCAGGTAGGATAGTAGGCTAAGGAAGTTGAGATGCTGGAGCTAATGGAGCTGCGGACAAGGAAAAAAAAAGAAGAAGAGAGAACGAGGCACTCGGGAAGACATCGAGCTATTTATGCCCAGGCCACCCAGCGTTGGCCGCCCACCTTCAGGAAAACATGGCAGTCATGATGGAAAGGCTACGTTAACCTGGGGCGGAAACATATGAACGATTGGATCGGAGACACCCCCTTTCACACCACCATCACGTACTCACCTCGTACAAGTAGGATATAGCCTGACCCAAGCGTTCCGAGTTACCTCACACGTACCCCCTCTGGCATGGACGCAACCGCCGCCAGTCTCGTCGCCCACACCCTCCAGGCAGAGACGGCCTTTGCCGCTGCCTGCCGAGAGAATCCCACGATCCCTCCCTCACTCCTCGGGCTGATGAGCTTCCGGATGGCATGGCTGCTCATCTTGACGTCAGGATACTGCGGACTCTGTGGGCGTGACACGGATTTCTTTCGCTTGTACCACCACCTCTTTCCTACTCTCTCCGACCCCATAAAGTCGGTCTGGCCAGCGAGCTGACAGTACTACACAGCGTAGCTCGTGGCCTCCCTCATCCCTCCGTCCTCCCAGATGAGAGCCGGGCTCGCCAGGGTGGGAATGCGGCTTCACCAGGAAGCAGAATTCCCATCAAAATATGCATGCCAAAGCGTGACCCCGCCAATCCGTCTAACATCGAGACGGAGGAAATCAGAGGATACGGCGGGCCAGGCTCGAAGACGAAGGACCAAGGCAGTTCGGCTTTGCTTGCAGCAAGACAAAAGTGGTGTGTGCTGTTAGAGGTAACGGTCATGGCCAAATCAGGCTGCTCGGCTAGACAGGAGACGAGACCTCGGTCAAGAGGCAGATGACCCTCGAGGAGTACGACAGGGGTCTCGGACTGCCCGATGACCACAATGCAGGCCGTAGCCGCTGATCGCTGTGGCGGCGCCTGGCTGAATGCTGACGTTAAATCCGCAGAAGCGGCTGCCGCACCCGACCGAGTGCAGAAGGAGGAGGAGGTGCAAAACCTCCGCACGCCACCACGAGACCTCTCGGTTCCCTGTTGAGGGGACCTTCCTCGAGCGCCCGACAGCCATACAGGTCTGCTACCATCACGCATTTTGTGGTTTGGTAGTAGAGCGGAGCGTTTCTAATCCGAGAGGAATTGCTGTGGTGTAGTCCTCTTTGCTCACTTCCCGGGTCGAGGCACGACGTTGCGCTGTTTTCGTTGCTGCCTTGGGGCTTCCCGGGCGCTGTTCTTCCCCCGCCGTCCTTGCTGGCCATTATTTTGCGGCGGCTTAAAAGCTCCGCTGCCCAGTCGTGTAGCTTTTGGTGTAACGGTCACCACCTTGTGCTCTTTTGACCCCATGGCAGCATGGCCACGCGCTGCTTATCAACCCATTACATAAACTTGCAATGCGGTTCTAGGCGCCGGATTGTCTGACGCTCCGATGGCCACAACTAAGACCTGTTTACGCCGAGAACCCGAGGTCCCCGTCGTATCCCTTCGAGTGCTGTTGCCCTACCGGGGGCGATCTCACTCGCCTCAGCGAATCAGCTCGGGGTTACCTAAGGTACTCATATGCCTACCAAATATAGCCCAGCTCTCAGGTATCCGCCAAAATTCTTGAACCAGAGCCTGGTATTTCCATCCTTTCTAGATCGGTAATTTTAGGCCGCGATAATATTGTGGTTTGGTCCACAAAATATTTCTTTTTACGGAGGTCAGTAGGATGACAGCACTCGAGGGGATAGGCGCGCCTCCACGGCGGAGGAGGGCGCCGTGAAATACTTGGAATTTCAGCCAGTTTTGCAGCTGAAATTATTCGTTGATATTAAGAAATGGATTTGGAAGCAGACCCTTCCTGGAACTGTGATCCTATCTCTGCTTCGGCCCAAGGAACGCCCCTTGACAGCGCCGCTGAGGGCGTGGACTACGGAGAGGACGTGGAGACTGAGAATCCTGAGGCACCTTGGGTTAAGCCGCCACTACGAGGGCGCCAATGGCCGTCGCGCGGGTAAGGTTTTTATAGGTTCAGAGCTCGAGGCCCAACTACAGGTCACTCGGAATCGTCTTCAAAGGCTCGTCGAGCTCTCGGAGACGCAAATTTAAAACCTGCGGGAGAACCCTGGCAAGGAAGGGAAGGCTAAATTTTTCCATCGTATGCTAGAGGGAGCGGACGAGCCAACTGTATACTTGCGCATGTCGGGAAGGAGACTGAGTGCCCGCGAGACCAGGTTTAAGTGACATCAGGGGTTCCGAAGGAGCCCGCGCTGAGTCGATATGATTACGTGGCCGGGTCACGTGACACGTCCCTGGCCATGTCATGTGACTACACCGCCAACTGGGAATCCTCGGTTTTCCATGTGCCCTTCTAGAAGAATAAGCGTTAAACGCGGCGAACAGTCCATCACCATCACGAACATAAACGTCTCGTTGGCCTACAGACCAGGCGAACTCAATGTACCACCGTTGCAACCGTGTCAGGGAAATTTAACGTTTATGATCCTAAAATGTTCTTTGTTTTGTCTGATTTTAACTTGACGCACTGCCTTCCGCTGCGACGCCCGAGCGGAAAGCCACAAACAGCATGGGCCCTACATTATTGCTCATTGCTCCTTGGTCTGACCGCGGCTAATGAGGTTCCATCCGACGCCATGAATCTGTCCTCTTTTCGCCACGTTTGATGCAACATCAATCGCCTGTGATGCCGACCGTCTGCGGGAACCGCGATGCCCTCTATGGGACCTGTGATCATCCGGACGCGCAGCTATGATAAAGCTCACCTGAATTCCTGGCTTTTGCAGCGGCCGGGACACACATTTTACATGAACCACACACAGACCACCCAACGGTGCCAAGACAGAAGAACCAGGAGCCGCTAGTTATCTGCAGAGGCTTTGCTTTTGACTCCAACAGGTCTAGTTCCGCAACGCTACCCCAAGTCAAACGCCTCTGCGTTGACGTAGCATGTCGCCCATCGAAGCCCCCTTTTTCGTGTTCCCGCTAAAAAGGGAACGACATCCCCGAGCGGCATGTCATCGCGCCCAGCGCTAAACACCGAACCCTTTTTCGCCAGTTCTCCCTCGGTTCAGCTGTGCACTGACAAGCGCCAAAAACAAAAAAAGACGCTATGGCGGGCGACCGGACCACGACGCTAAGCTCAGGCCATGGCGTGCTCCAGCCCTGGTCGACCCGAACGTTGGGGCCGCCCTACTAGCCAGGATGCCCCTTGATCACCCACCCGCTTTGAGTCCTTTTGCTGTCATGATCCTGGTTACCCTATCCATTTTCCGTTTGCCTCCTTCCAACCGTGTCACCGTGCGTTTTGCTTCGCTGCCCCTCGCCTCGGAGCTTTTGGGCCGTGTGCATTCTGGCCAACCACGGCCCGACAATGTCGCAGAGACTCGCGCTAGTTCATCAACCGCGGACATATTATATTAACTTCTTTGCGTCCTACTCGTGCGCATCGGACTACGCACGACAAATGCCAAGAATACAAGAGGACGAAATCCCCGAGAAATTTGGAAGAAACGTGATGACCAGGTTGCTGGACGGTTTCCGCCCAAATCCCCGCAGACTTCAAGTCTACATAAAATCCACCACGAATAAGCATATAAGCATCCCTAACTCCCCACCACATAACCGTGGCGGGCCCGATGGGAGGATTTGGTCTTGGTAGCGCAAGTCACTGGGACGCTCGCACTGCGCCTGCTCCAACGCCAACGGCCACGGACTATAGCGACCGCATGCCAAACTGACAATCCCGGGCCCGAGCGAGCGAGGAGGGGCGTGAGCGGCACGCATGGGAGGGGTTTGTGATCTTCGTGTCCGGCAGGTTCGGAATTCCGCAAGGACGGAGCGGCGTTGCAAGAGACGGAAAGGTCCAAAGGAGGACAAAAAGAAAAAGAACAAAGCTCTGAACCCAGGTTGTCAATCTCAGATCCTTCTACCGGAGAGAGAATCATGAAAGCAGACAGAGGTGCGGGAGGAAGAAGAAAAGTGAAGTTGGCGGAAGCAATGAGAGACACAGGCAACATGGACAGCAGCCAGGAACCAAGGATTCGGATCCAACGGTCCGTCTCGGTCACGTTAGGGACTACCCGACCGGGCTCATCCTCCTCCTCCCAGCACCACTACCACCACCCTCGCGGCGGCGGTCGACCCCGCACCAGCTCGTCGGCATCGATGCCATCGGCCGTAGTCGAGAGCGGCGGCGGCAGCGGCGGCAAAATAGGGAGGCAACGCTCGCTGTCCCAAGGCAAGCCACCGCAGCCCCTCATGGGCAATGACATCTACGGCAGAGACACCGTTGCGGTGACGACAACGACGACGACGACGACAGCGCCGAGACGGACGGAGTCGGCAGTGCCATCGTCGCTCGGAGGCCCGGTGCTTCCGAGGCCCAAGACCCACGACGCGAGGGTGCGCATGATTGTCAAACAGCAGCGCGAGGTCCAAGAGATCCGTGATCTGGCCGACTTTCTGCGGAACAGGACGCCGCCGCCAGGAAACGTGCGTTTCTTTCCTCTTACCTCCTGAGAAAAGCGAGGAAAACCGTTGAGAGATGGCCGTGGCGAGAACAGACAAGTCACAATACTAACACGACACCACCACCACTCCCGGCAGTTCATGTCTCGCCCCGACGACGCAACCTCAGCCGGATCCGCATCGCCCGAGCCGCCCAAGAGCCGGTCGCAGCTGGCGCGGCGATGGTGCGCCCTCAAGTCCGTCTTTGCCCTGCGGCGGCGCAAGGCGCACAAGGACGAGCAGAAGCGGCGATCGCGGCGCGCCTCGGCCGAGATGACCGCCGCTACTGCCACCGCCCCCGCCATCGCCACCGCCGTCGTCCACCCCTCCCCCAAGAGGCCAAAGACGGCCCAGCTCCAGCTGCCCGACTCGGCCGTCGCGGGCACCACCATCGCCGGCCACCGCCACATCGCCATCTCCATCCCCCTCGAGCACGCGCACCTGGGGCCCGAGTCCAGGTCGCAGTACCCTGTCTACGCGCCGGGCGAGGATTGCTTCGCCGGCCTGTTCTCTACGTCACACGCCGCCGCCGAGCTGGACGCGGCACAGGGGCAACATCACGTCATCCCGCGGTTGGGCGAGCGAGGGACCGGGACGGTGCTCAGGCCTGTGGCCGAGGGGCGGGAGTTGGGCGACGGCGCGTCACACAGACCGCGGACGGGCCTGGACTACTACACGCACACGCCCATGGGTATCCCGTCTACGTCGCCCGCGGCGATAGACACAACCACAACCACAGCCACTACCACGAGCCTGCGCGCGCAAGCCCCGGTGGTGCGCAACCGAACGTCGCCCACTAATCTGCGCGGCGACTTGGGGACGACGACGACGACGACGACGACGACGACGACGACGTCTTCGGAGTTGTCACAGCAGTCGGCTGAGCAGCAGCAGCACGGGAGGGCAGGCGCCCGGGAGTCGCTGGTCCCGCCCGAAAGTGCAGTTACCGAGTCGTATTTTACAGCTCCCGACGGCCCGAGATTGGTGCCCGAGGCACCTTCCGAGGTCGGCACCTTTGGGCGCGGCAGATCCGGCGTCCGCTCCTCCCTGGGCGACAGGAGCACATGTACCTCGATCGATGGACGGCCTTACAGCAGCGGCTCTGAAGAGGCAGGACGCGAGTATGCAGCTTGCTCCACCTCAACCCTGCCGAGGCGCTCCAACACCACCAACACCGCCACCAACAAGAACAAAGACGACGCACGACGCCACCACCGACGGCGCTCTTCCATGGCCTCGCACAAGTCCATAGCGGACAGCATCATGACGGACGGGACCGAGCCCGTCATCATGACCGACTGCCAGAGGGTCCGCCGCATCTCGAGCAGCCCTTCTATCGTGCACCGATACCTGTCCGGGACTCCCCGCCGCAGTCTCCCACTGGGGCTCTCATTCCCGGCCCTGCCGTGGCACGTCCGGCACGGGCACGGCCGCAGCGGTGAGGTGCCCGAGACCTCCAGTGGCGGCAGCAATGGCAACCGCCAGCGCACACTGCGGCGCGTCTCGAGGGACATAGGGAGTCCGACGCCGACAGGCGGCGACCCCGCCATGCCGGGGACGCCGGCATCGCAGAGGACCATCAGGCCGCAGAGGCAAGCAGAGGACAACCTCGACGCAGAGGGGCTTCAGAGGTTGGACAGAAGCCCGCTGACCCCGTTCTCCGCAGAGACCAGTCCCATCGAACAGATCGAAGCGGGACAGGGTGAGGGAATGACTAGCAGCAGCCACGCCAGCGGCGACGCCTTCACCATCTCGTCCTTGGACACACGCGTGAGCCTGACCGAGGTCATGACCGTCAGCGCAACCGAGCCCACAACTCCGCCGCGCAGCCGGGGGTCGACGGCAGCGTCGACACCGGGCGTCGTCTCGCACCAGCCCGACTTCCAGCTGCAGCCGGCACCCCGGTTTGCCCGAAGCAGCAGCGGTGGCGGGTCGAGCATCACGTTGCCTGGACTGGCCCAGCAGTCGTCCCCTTCGCCAATAGGCCGGGCCAAATCGTTCGCTTTGGCCACCAGGCGTCTCGTCGTGGGCGGCGACCCTCCGTCGGCCGTCCGGCAGCGGCATCTGCTCGCGGCGTCGTGGCCCCTGGGCGACCAGCCGCTTCCGCTCACACCCTCGAGCGGACCTACCCCACCCGACTCGCCCAAGCCATCCGAGGTGGCTGCTGTGGCGACGGAGACTCCTACTGCCATGAAGGAGGAGCCCGTGGAATCCGTGCCGCCGTTTGTAAAACAGCATTACCGACGGCACAGCACTCCTGTGTCAGAGGCGGCCAAGTCGAGCCAGGGTTCTGTCCGCCATTCTTCGGCTCAACCCCAACAGCAGCAGCAGCAGCAAGAGCCAGCCCAACCCGCACGGAAGGAATCGCAAGGATACACCATAAAGCCTGAACAGGCAATGGACCGCGTCTCGCTGTCACGTCGAATCGAGCGCCGCAAGAAGTTTGCCGCAGCCGCAGCCGGCGCG
This sequence comes from Magnaporthiopsis rhizophila, assembly GCA_003049465.1. Lineage (NCBI taxonomy): Eukaryota > Fungi > Ascomycota > Sordariomycetes > Magnaporthales > Magnaporthaceae > Magnaporthiopsis > Magnaporthiopsis rhizophila. The sequence goes on from PYSS01000143.1 coordinate 48,535, forward strand.
CGCCAGGCCGAGGTATTCGCCGCCGTGGCTGCGGCGCAGGCGCGGCAAAAGAAGCGGGCCCAGGAGACGAAGCAGCAGCAGGAAGCCCAACAGGAGCACGAGCACGACGAGGGCGCCGCCAGCCACTACCACCATCACCGCCCGCCACCAGAGGACATTCTAAGACAGCAGCTGCGGCACCCCAGCCGGCAGCGGTCAGCATCGCCCTCGATATCGTCCCACAGCCGCCATCCCTCGTCGGCAGCAGCGCCAGTTGTGATGACGGCGAGGGCGCTCACATCGCCGGCGGAGCGGTGGGTCGAGGAGATGGAAAACCGGGTGCGCCTGCTCGAGCAGACGGGCGAGGCGTGGCTCGGGGCACTGGTACCGCTGATGGAGAACCTGGGCCGCACGCTCGAGACGCAGCGCGAGTACGAGCACATCGAGGAATACCGCCGCCGCCGCCGCCACCGCCGCATGAGCAGCGGCAGCGACGCTATCCCGCACGGCGGCGCCTCGCAGGGGACGAGCAGGTCCGAAAGGCCGAGAACTAGTGGCTACGAGATATATCCTAGGGGTGGCAGCAGCAGCCGGCGTTGGGTAGACGAGGGCGACGACGATGAGTTTTCGGTCAGGAATAGGAACACGGCCGCTTCGCTCCATCCCAAGCCGCACATCCCAAGCTACTATGGTCTCTTGCTCTCTCCCGCCGAGCGTGAACACTCGGACGCCGCAGCACAGCCTCCGAGAGCAAGTCGGGCGCCGGGCCGGACACGCAGCACGGCGAGCGCCACCAGCAGCAGGAAGACGGCGGTGGTCGTCGGCGAGGTCACGCGCCGGCTGGGGCTCGACGACGACGACGACGACGACGACGACGACGGCAGACCCGATTCCCGTCATCACCATCGCCATCGCCAACACCAGCACCGTGGGTCATCGTCGTCGCGGCGCTCGAGCCATACGCCACCGCCGCCCGGCATGTCGTCGTTCGAGAAGGGCAGCGCCACACACCGCCACATCACATCCGACGAGGCGACGGCGCGCAGGCCGGTGTCGTCGCACCGCCGACGCCAGCAGCAGCAACGGCCGCAAACGACACACGGCCACAGCAGACAGGTGTCCAGCACCTCGGTGCGCTCTGCCACCGCCGCCTCGCTGGGCTTCGAGTACGGCAGTAGCAGCAGGAGCACCATGAGCGGCAGCAGAACAACCGGCAGCAGCAGCAACTGGGCGAGCGAGCCGCAACAACAACACGACGACGACGACGACGACGACGACGACGACGATTACGACGATGAGGCGAGCATGGGCATGGACGGGTTCCACACGCTGTCGCCGCTCATGAACGAGCTCACGGGCCACGGCGTCAGCTTGGAGTTTTACCCCAAGGAGCCCGTGCGGATCGAGGACGAGTATGAGGGGGATATTGCTCCGTATTACCATTGATGACGGTATGAGGTGGTTTAGACGGAGGGTAGATTTCTTTTTATTCGATCTTCCCTCGTTTCCTTATTTTTTTTTCCTTTCCTTCGCAACGAGGAATTCCTCGACAGATAAGATGTACGAATTTCTTTGGTTACGTGACCAAGCCGCGATTTTATTTCTGCCAATGACAAAATTCCCAAATAGCCAATTTTGCCCAAAAACGCCCTCCGAACTCTCTCTACTTCTTGCTCTTGCTCTTCCGTGACTTCTTCTTCGTCTCCGGCGGCGGCTCGTCGTCTTCCGAACTCTCCTTGTCCGAAAGCTCTTCCGCGTTCGATCCCGATCCATCATCCGTAGACCCGCTAGAGTTTTCAGACCCGGAATCTTCGTCATCATCACCACTGGAGTCCTCTTCACTACCCTCGTCAGAGTCTTCCTCCGATGAGCTCTCCTGGCTCTTCTTCTTCTTCGACGACGACTTTGATGACTTTGACTTGGACGCCCTGCCGGACTTGCCCCTATCTCGGTCTTTTCCCTTGGACGCTGTTGAGCCGTTGTTCTTCCCCTTGCTCGACGACGACGCCCCATGTCTCCGCGCCGACTTTTTTTCCGCCGCCTTCTTCCCCTTCTTGTCCGCCGGCCAGCTCATGACCCGAGCCCTGACGCGGTCGTCCCGCACCTCGTCCTCGCGCGCCCTGAGGTGGTCCGGCCGGCGCACGCCCGAGAGGTAGGCGTTGAACTCATCGCTCGCCCTCCAGACCGTCTCGAAGTGGTCCTTGTGGATCATCGGGCCCTGGTCCTCCTGTTCCTGTCCGCCGGATCCGCCGTCGCCCGCAGCCTCCTGCGTCTGAGCTTCGAACGCGGCGAGCGCGACGGCCGTCTGAAACGCGTTCCTGATCTGCCGCCCGTTCCACCGGTTCTCGTCTTCTCCCTTCCTCCAGTGCCGGCGCGCAAATTTCATGATCTCTTCCCGGTCGAATCGGACTTTCGGCCCGCCCTCGATCTCGTTGCGCGCCTCGAGGAGGTCCAGGTTCATCTCCCAAACTTTGAGCGTCTGGTGCTTGTCCAGGGGCGGGTAGTAGAGCGCGCAGTGGATGCGGGACCTGACGGCCTCGTCGAAGGACCCGACGCGGTTTGTCGTGAGAATCAGGATTCCGCTGTAGTACTCGAGCACTCGCAAGAAAACTGTTTTGGTAATGGAGTTAGCTTTCTTGAGAGGTGGCTTTTCTTTTTTTCTTAGGGAGGCAGAAGAGACCAAGTTAGAAGCTCACGTACCAGACACCAGAGAATTCTGCCTGATGTCGCCCCTCTGCCTTGAGCTGAGAAACACGTCGGCCTCGTCCAGCAGGAGCACACACGACCACTTCCTCGCGAGCTCGAAGAACTTCTCCAGGTTGGTCTCCACCTCCTGGGCCGAGTTGCTCCCAAGGTCGCCGCACGTGATGGGGAAGAGCGGCCTGTTGGCGTTTGCAGCGACGCACTCTGCCGTCGAAGTCTTTCCGACGCCAGGAGCGCCGTGGAGGAGCAATATCAGAGCCTTCCCTTTTCCCTTCACCACGTCAAACTGCCGCATCTTTGGCTGGGACAGCACGTCGTTCCTACCCGCACCCTTCTCGTCTTTTCCAACGATGCGGGCGTGCGTCTTGACCAGTGCTCGCACGATTTCCTTGTGGCCGTCGGGCAGGATGAGCCTGTCGAATCCGTCCTTTTCTCCTTCCCTATTTTGCGGTATGTCCTCTATCAGGTCCACTTTTAGAATGACTAGGCGGAATCTAAATGTCAGCATCTCTGGTCTGCGTGGCCATTCCCCAGAGGCGTATCCCGGGGATCAGTTAGGGGTTAACGGCCCGGATTGGGAGGCCAATAGAGGAAGGAGGAATAAGATCAGGAGAGTACTGACGCCATTTCCGCTGAAGAAGCACATAACCCCATATCTCGTAAGGGAGGAGGTGAATTACATTGGACGTTGCACTGGGAAAGAGAGCGCCTTCATAAGTCGTAGTATTTCGGCGATTACTGATGTATGCGAACCAGTCGACCTTCATAGTGTGATCATCGCTGAAGGGCTCCTCAAGCTCGTTCTCTGTCCCATCTTCGACCTCCCAGTCTGCCGAACTATAGGGGTGGAACTCGGGGCGTGCATGCTGCGCATTTCTGTACGCAGCCTTGACGTCTATTATGACGTCACTGTCGATCTTGGGCGGAAGTTAGCATAGGCAAAGAGTGAAAAAACTGCGCTTTGTTTCACATACTTCTTCCTCTTCTGCTTGTTGCCTGTCTCGCCCGAAGTAGCACCAGCTGCTCAGCCCGCGGTATCGTCGGTGGCTGATCCTGTTTAGCTGGCTATACTTGATCCCGCGCTCGATCAAACGGTCCTTCAGCTCGGCTGGGTGGTACGATAGGGGTGCTGTCGGGAGAGCCCGCCTCAGAGGACCTGTGACTCTCCTGCGGCCGTCATACGGAGGCAGCCATAGAGTCTTTCTGACGAAAATGGTGTCGTCTCCGTCGTATTCGTAATATTGGCAGATGAGACGTAAGTCTGCCATTTTCCAGCGACGGCCCGTTTCGGCTGTTGGAATGTCAGGAACCTGAACGTAGATTCTTGTGCCGCCCAGAACTTGGATCACCCGATACGCTTGGTAGCATTGACCATTGTGGTCATAGTCCACAACATCCTGACCTGGTTTGAACAGGTAGCCTGTTTGTCGGTGGGCCTGATATCAGCTATCTTTGTTGTACTAATGCACCCTTATATCTCACAATTTGCACAGAGGAAAAGAGATACAAGCTTGCGCATGTATCGCGTGTGCTGATAGGTAGGCACGTAGGTACCTTGATACTTACTGAGATAGAGATATGGGAGTTGAAGGTCGGCGACAGGGCCCTTCTGCAGCTTCCAGTAAGTTTTCACAAGATCCCGAAGGTCATGATCCAGAAGATAAACTAGAGCGCGTAGCCCGTCTACCTTGGCCCGCATGTACGCGAAGTAACTTTTGAGACGTCCGAGTTTGCCGGCTGAGGATATTCGAGACTCGCCGCGCACAGGGAGCATCATAGCTGGATGGAGGGAGGGGATTCTGTCCACAATCGACGCGTTTCCAGGGTCTTGTTGCGCCTTGGCAAAATCTTCCTCGGCAAACCGCAGACATGACCTGATTTCCTTCTCGTGGGGGATGATGGACCGGAATGGTGCTGTGTGGTTTTCATAGAAGTGTCGAACCCCCTTTTTCCGGGTGAGCAGGCCTAGTTCCGTGCATAGAGGCCGGTTCATAATCCGAAGGCGGATGGGTAGGAAAGATTCCATCTCGGTATCGCCGCTCTCAGAGTCATCGGTATCATCTGTGGAGTCGTCCGGGTCGTCTGAACAAGCGTCCGGATCCCCCACCTCGGGTTTGCTAGCCTCTTCGTTTGAGGGGCTCTCTGCAGCCAAGCCGTCCATAGGGAGAATTTCCGAGGTCGAGACGATAATATGGAAGTTCTTTGCATTGCGCACAGCATCGGCAAAGTACTCGTCGTTCACATAGAGGATGCCAGCAGCGGTTTTTGTAGGGGTTCTGCTGACGAATTCACGTGAAGTTTGTTGATATCTGTCTTCTCCACCATCTGGGAAGTCGGAATCCTCGTCGCTACTCTCCGTCGCGTCTCGGGAGAGATCATCTTTGTCGCTGCCTTGTTTTTTGCCAGATCCCGGAGGTAGGTCCGCCGCGATCTGTGCCTTGGGTGACTCAGGTTGCTCTCTGGACACTTGGCCACGTTCTGTGATCGAACCTGTGGCTCCCGGCCCTGTTGGCTGGCCTGTGTTGTCCGCAAGGACCGCTGCTATCGTTGTTGGTTCCTTTGAGGCCGCTTGGGGCTCCCCGGGCGCGGGATGGTGCTGCGAGGCCATCTCGCGGTAGTCGACAGCCTTCAAAGAAAGCACAGCATTGAGGTCTTGAGCCCAGGGAAGAGGGTGGGAGCGATGCCTCAACCAGTTCCGCGTGCCTCATATGTAGCGGACAGCCTTACCCCTCCATCAGGCCTGGGGTGAATTGATCCTATTGAGGCGGAGTGGGCCTCGAGAAAGCGATCGAGTGGATTGGTTGATTCCAGGAGCGCGCTTATCCCGCTGCGGTCAGCAGGCGTGCGCATGGCGGCAAACTGTTATTCCAATTGGATAGGCCAAGTAACAAGGGTGGGATGAAGAGGGGCTGCGGCTCGCAGAATGTGCAATGAGATCTGCCTGCGAGCGTCCTGGTGAGCGTCCTGGTGAGAGTGGTCTCGCGTCTCTGCAGTAACGGGAACAATCCACCAACGATCCAGAGCAAGCGACAATCCGGTGGCCTGGTCCATGGCTTCTCAATCGCTCTGCCCGGAGCGTCAGGGAGGCTTAACTCCCTTGATCAAGGAAGGAGAGGCAGCCAAGGAATATTCCGTCTATCTGACGCATAGATATGTCAACAGCCCACAGACGGACCTGGGACAGATCATCCCTAGGTCTGCGAAGGTGCCTCGGTCGGAGCTTGCTGTCATTCCCGCCGAGGCTGGGTCGCAAAATGGTCATTGTGGTGTGGAAACATCGCAACCGCGATCGGGTGAAGGAAATGGACTGACCTTGTAAGTACCTGCAATTAAACGACTCTTATGAGTAACACCTATCGACGCTGTCGACGCTATGACTGCACGAAGTGGCCGGGATGTTGGCCATTGTGTCTGGCCAGATTGTTGGCCGGTTGCGATGAGCCAGGCATTTTTGAAGCGACGGCGGCTACCTACCTAGGTTTCTGCACCGGTTGGCCCCGTTCTCTTCGATACCATCCATCGGCTAGGCGTATCTAATTCACCTTCGCTAATAACTGACGCTCTTGAATCACCTATAAAGAAGAGCTCCGCCCGAGCAGCATGACGTAAAGGAGGAGGAGGAGAGGTTTGTAGCCTTCTTGAAGGACTACGAACAAAACGCCAAAGAAAAATACAAGACCGGAATCGACCCACACGGCAAGCATACCATTCAAGAGCTCTTGGACGTCGTCGAGAGCGCTGTCGACAAGTACCAGAACGCAGACACGAAGGGTCTGTGGGGAAAGGTGCGGCTCGCGTTTAGAAAGCTTGGGGCCAGCGGCGATGCGGTCACTGGCTGGTTAGGACTGCTCCCATCCGAGACCGAGTATCTCTCCATCGTGTGTGGCGGCCTAAAGTTGATCATCACAGTGAGTATAGAAACCCCTGATGACGGACGCCTGATGTGTTTCAGGCGCAGGAAGCTTACCAAACAGCAGGCAGCGAGTCGAATGAGGACTGTCGCCGACAAGGTCCTTGAGGCACTCTGCGATCTCCCTGTCCTCCTCAGCAGCACGAAGCGAGTGCTGCAGTGCTTCCCAGAGCTGCGAGCACGGAGCGACGCGCTCTACAAGTCGACTCTCGTCGCCCTCGGGCATATGCTTGCGTACCTTGGTCGCAAATCAGGTCTCAAGAGGCTGCTCAAGGTCGTGTTTCAACAAGCCAGCTTCGAGACTGATCTGCTGGCCAAGATCGACGACATAAGAAAGCAGCGTGACGCCTTCAACAACGAGGCCGATATATGCCAGAACGAGATGGTGAAGCGAGTGGAAGATGCGACAGATGCCGCCAAGAAGAACGGCGAGAAACTTTCCCAAGGAGTTCAGACCATGATAGAGATGGTGGGTGTATGTGTGCGCGAACAGCAGCGGGTCAAGCAGCAAAACGATGCTATCATTATGGCCGGGTCGGAGATGCTGCGGCGGCAGGACAGCATGCAGCGGCGTCAGGACGGAATGGAGCGCAAGCTTGAAGCCATACTAGCCTTCTTCCAAGCGAACCCCAAAGCGGTCGAGATGGGGGTGGAAGCGCGTGAGTTCCGTATTCCTCTGTTCCCGGAGCATACGCCGGATCTGACGAGTGATTTCTAGAGAAACCGCTGGCAAGCTGCCAACAATCAGTCGAAAAGAGCCCAGGAAAGCAAAAGGCAGGTCCTTCATCATCAGCATTGGCTGACGCGCGTCGCCTGAGTGAGTATGCCTCTACCTCTTTGGCATCAACCCGAGGCAGGTCCTGCTAACATAGTTGAGCCCTTGCTTCTAGTCAGAGATGCAGAACGGAAGCGTGAGTGGCTGCTGCGCCGGCTCGACTATGAAGAAGATACCCCTAGAGAGGACCTTGAGACGAACCTACGGCTGGTCGCCCGCATGCCAGCAGACGAGCAGGACCGCTGCCTGTTCATCATCAAGGCCGAGCCGCTGGCTGCGTGGATCAAGTCGGGCGAGTCGGGTGCGCTCGTCATCCACGGCAAGTCGAGCCACATGGAGCGCCAGCGGGCCGGCGTATCCTTCGTCTGCGCGCGGCTGATCTGGTCCATCGGCCAGCTGCACGCGCCCACGCTGCTGCCGCTGCATTTTTTCTGCGCGCAGCACTCGGACGCCGGTCCTGCGGCCGTCGTCAACAGCCTCCTCGCCCAGCTTCTCGGGTGCTGCGGTGACGACATCGACGTCGCCCAGGCCAAGGACTTGGGCAAGTTCCGCAGCGACCGGCTTGGGCCTGTGTTCAAGCGTTTCAAGACGCTGCTGGACCTGCTCCCCGAATCGGTGACCGTCTTTTGCATGGTCGATTCGATATCAGTCTTCGTGCTGGACGGGAGGACGGCCAGCGACGCCGAGGAGCTGATCAGGAGGCTGCTCAAGCTCGCTCAGAAGAGGTCCAAGGCCAAGTGCGTCTTCAAGCTGCTGCTGACGGCTCCGAAGCAGCTGACCTCGGCTAGTTTGAAGAATGCAGACATCGAGGAGGTCTCGTTGCCAAACTCCCTTCCGAGGACCGGGGGCCTCACCATGCAGACGCTGAAGTTCGGGCTGGAAGACGGGATCAAGAAATTGGCAAATTCGGGCCCGGGGGAAGGTTCGTCCGGCGAGAGCTCGCCTGATGAGGAATGATTCAGCACCCATATTTGACAATTTTCGCTTAGACTCGATTTTAGCGTATCATGATCCGTTTTTTAGGGTACTTAGATCCACTGAGATACCTCGCTGTCCCACGATCTAAGCCTCCGATCGCCGACGATCTGTGTATGACGTCGCATTCTTCGACATCGCGAAATCCATCGGCATTCACAACATATAAATGTGACTTTAATAACGGACACCGGTTATATCAATGAAACGAGAGGCCTGTTGCTCCTGCAATGGTGCGGGAGAGACTATCACCACTAGACCGAGGGAACATAAAAAAACCAACACCCAACCATCATGTCCAAACCATGGGCCCTCGTCGTCCCCTCATCCAGGGGCATCGGGCACCACCTAACCCGCGCCCTCCTCAAGCGCACCAACCTCTCCATCCTCGCAACCTGCCGCCAGGACCCAGAGGGCACCAAAGCCGCCCTCCTCCGCGACCTCACACCTCCACCTCCACCGTCATCCTCATCCCCGCCCCTATCCGAAAGACTACACCTAGCCCGCATAGACGTGACAGACGAAGCCAGCATCCGCGCCGCCGCAGCGCACGCCGCAGAAACCCTCTTCCCGCGGGCAGCCCATCACCTCCACCTATCCTTTGCGCTGCCGGGGATCTTGCACGTCGACAAGTCGGCCGAGGCCGTCGACGCCGGGGCCACACTCGAGTCTTTCCGCGTCAACGCACTGGGTCCCCTGCTGCTCATGAAGCACTTTGTGCCTTTTCTGCCACGCCTCTCAACCGCCACCTCCTCCTCCTCGTCGCTGCCGCCCCACGCCATCTGGGTCAACATGACAGCCCGCGTCGGCTCCGTGGCCGACAACAACGGCCAGGGCGGCTGGTACACGTACCGCGCCACCAAGGCCGCCGTCAACAGCCTGACGCGCACTCTCGACCTGCAGCTGCGCGCGCGGACAACTGCCACCGCCACCGCCGCTGACACACTACCCGCCTTTGCGGTGGCGTATCACCCGGGCACGGTGCGGACCGACTTCTCCAAGGACTTTTGGGAAGGGGCCGAGAGGCGCTCCCAGCTGCTGGATCCGGAGTTTGCGGCCGAGAGGATGCTGGACGTGGTGCTGGGGCTCAAGATTGAGCAGAGGGGTAGGCTTTGGGACTGGAAGGGGAACGAGATACCACCTTGACCACTCTCTAGCATAGAGACACCCCACGTGGGATGTGTAAAATAGCAAAATGTGCACCTATATTGTGTAAAATTAAAAGCTTGTTGTACATGCCGTCCGCTGCGCCAAAAACAGCTCGCTCGCAAAATTCCAGAGAGAGAAAAGAAAGCAGCTCCCTGCAATTCTATACCTTGGTAAGCACTGCCTCCTTCAAAACGTAGGTCACACCTCCTTCCTCCCAAGGTCGACCAACTCATTATAAGGCAACGTCCTGGAACGACGCTCCGTCTCCAGGGGTCGTGGCTTTTGCGCTGTCCGGGCCGCCGCCCGCGTCCTCGTCGAACGGCCTCGTTGGTGCGAGTATGGTCGGGCGAAACGGTACGTCCTTCTCCTCGGCCCGGGACTTCTGCTCCTCCTGCACCGCCGTTTTTGCCTTCTCGTTCTCCCTCCTGTCGTCGTCGTTGTCATTGTCGTCTTCTGACGCCACCGACTCCCCACCTCCCGTCTCCTTCCTTTGTGCGGCCGCCTCGTTGTGCTCGCCACCGCCCTGCGAGCTGACCTGCTGGTATTTGTTCTCCTCGCCGCTCTCACCAGCACCACCAGATGCGGCCCCGGCGCCAGCCGCAGCAGCAGCAGCAGCACCCCCTGCGCCGGCGCCAGCGCCAGCTCCGGCCGGCGTTGGGGGCAGCTCCTTCTGCGAGGCGGGCGGCGGCGACTCGGACACGCCCGTAGAGCCGGGCGCGGGCCGCATGGCGTCAAGGTAAAACTTTGTGACGCCCAGGATGCGGCCGTTCTTCTCGCAGGCCTCGACCCACTCCGGGCGGACGACGGGGATGTTCATCTCGACGGCCTTCTCCCACTGCATGCCGCGGCCCTCGGTGGTGACGAAGTGGGTGGTATCGATGCGCACGCCGTCCACCATGCGCGCGCCGACGCGGTCGACGGCCTTGGCCAGGTTCTCGCGCATGACGGCCGGCATGATGCCCGTGGTGATGGTGACGCCCGACAGGTCCGTCATCTTGTGCGTGCGCACCGTGACCTTTTCGCTCGCGAGCGTGCCGGCCGTGGTGCGCAGCACCAGGTGGAACGTGTACTCGGTGTCGACGGCGAGGCCCGAGATCTTTGTGCTGTGCATGCTGAGCGGGCGCGGGATGTTGCCGGCCTTCTGGCCGTTGCGATACAGGGCCAGCCCGATCAGGTCGGCTGTCGCGAGCTGGACCGGGTCCCACTCGAGGACGACGCTCGTCTGGGTCGCGTTGCGGCATCGCAGGACGGGCTGCGCCGGCTCGCTGGCGCCAAAGGCGTTGAAGATCTGGTCCTGCAGGGTGCGGAAGAGCGACTCCGCCTTGGCCTCGGACGCCATGTTGCGCGACACTGTGATGTCTACTATCGAGCCAGACTCAATGTCAGGCGGGAGGAGGATAGACGGGAACTCGATCTGCAAGGCGGGGTTGGCGCCGTATGGTATGGTCAGTCGACGGTCTTGGACAGGATGGATGGGGACCGGGAGTCGAGGTCGTCAAGTCCACAACCGTGGTTATGGGAGCTCTCGAACTCACCAGGCGCTTGTCGGGTGTCAGGAGCACCGTGACACCGGCGTCGACCTTGCCGACCGTCAATGATACCAGCATGGTGACGCTGGTGTTTTGCTGGACTGGTAAGGCGTGGGAGGGAGCGAAGGCTGTGGAATGCCGCGACCGGTCGCTTGCGGCGGCGTTGGTGCAGTTTGGTCTTTGGTTCTGAAGACCCCTCTAGGGCGTGTGATTGTGGAGTGTGCCCTGGTTAGGAAGCCGTCGCGAGTCTTTCGCTTCGTCTGGCATCGATGTGGATTCGCGATGCGCAAAACAGGGACATGGCAAGTGGCCACAGCGCAGAGCTGAACCTGGAGGACGTTTTATGGCAGGGTTAGGGTTCGTGTCTCAGCCTGGTGTGAATCCTGGAGCCTCAACATGGGACCCTGGAAGACCCGTAAACTATGGCACATTTGGAGCTGGTAGGCATTTAGATTCCGGCTGTAATCCTTTTATTACACTATCACGATCCCCATGTGAAATCTGTAGCCCGCATGTGTGCACAGCAGTTTGGCGTCAGCACGTGGCGATGGCGCAGCTGCCACAGCATAGGTATCCAGATACGACAGCAGATCCAATTGACGTGGTCGGACTGCGACTGTCTATCCAACACATGATGATCCTCTTTATGAGCGCCGAATAGACATGATCCGTTTCCATTCGTCATCTTCGGCATCCCAATATGATCCGTTCCTCCCTCTTGAGTTTCTATCGTACGACGAGCCTCCGAGACCTTGTTGCGCGTATGATCTACCGCCATCGCTGTCTCTAGATCTGCCGTCTCGAGGAATGCTTCTCCTAGGAAGCTCCTCTCTAGTACCCATACCCGGGATGTAGTTCTTCGGCCTGCTTGCGCGGGACTCGTCTTGACCATCCGCCGCAGGGCGCTCTCCAGCACGGCAGCCCAGGTGGTCCTTCAACCTCTCGACCAGCCTGACAAAGTGCGCCACCATCTTGTCCATGGGGAAGTTTGCGATCTGCACCGCCACGCAGCTGAGCTTCACCATGCCGTAGAGCTCGTCGGGATCGCCGCGGCGGGCGTACGCGGGACGAGGCGCCGAGCGCGCGACGCGCGCGTAGGGCTTGAGCTTCCTCCCCTGCTTGTCGTAGCCGTGCATTTGCAGGGCCTGCAGGAGCGCAACCCGGAGGCGGCGTTCCTGGGTCAGGCGCACGACAGCCTTGGTCCTGGTGTCCGCCTGGCTGGTGGCATCGGGCATGATCCAGAGCGGGGTCGTGCGGCTCTTCTCGGCGAACGTATCCAGCAGCTTGTCCACCAGGACGTGTCCTGGCCATTCCATAAAGTGCATGGACCTATGGGGCACGCTGTGGCGCGTGGCGGTCCAGATCCTGAGGCCGGGCACGGGTTCCCACCGATCCCGTGCCGACGGCTGCACGTCTTTCAATCTTTTGAAGTCGCTGAGGAATGCAAGCCCTCTGGCGAGCGTCTTTTCTTTGGGATCTGGGGGCTTGGCCGGGTTTTCCACAATCTGGTTGAATCTCTCGGCACCCTCACTGCTCTGCCAAGTGCTCAGGGGAGCCGAAAACCGTAGCTGAAAGCAAGGGAAGGCCGGCGATAGCCGGAGGGCTTTACGCCGCAACCCTTGTGTGAGCATAATAAGGGAGCGGCTATCCGGAAAAGTTGATGATTCGACACAGCCGCGCTATCATCCCGCCTGTTTACAACTGCACTGGTTATGTCTTGGAGGAGCTGTTGGTTCAATTCATCATGAGAGTCTGAAATTAGCTGTGCACGGTGCACCACATCCCAATTCTTTACCTCTGCTATGACTAAGCAGCATATGATGCACTTGATAGGATTGGATACACCTCCCATTTCCATCCGCGTCTGCTGTGCACATGGCATCGACGTCCCCAAGCTTGGCGGGACATTTCCTTCATGCCATAGTTAAAAATATTATTTTGTGAATCGGAGCAGTATCGGCCACATATGACACAGGCCGCAATGACTTCCAATATTATGTGGCCCTGGGCTACCACCCACGCCCCCGGGAAACGTCCAAAATTCGATGAGAAACCAGCGACGTGGAATGACGATGATCTCACCGACGACAGAATGAAATATGAAAGAACAAAAAAAAGAAAAGTACGAATAGTTCCCACCCGTTAAAACAAACAAGCACATGCCCATACTGCTCAGGACCAAATCAAAGCTCGAGTGGCAGGCCGTCGGCCCTCCGGCTTTTGCGGATCGGCCCATCGTCGTCGCTAGGTAAGTCTAGTGTGCGTGGCCGCTTTTTGGTACCCGGCTCCAGTTGCTTGGGCTACTCAGAACAGCTACCGACGCTTGCGTCATCTTCCGGTTGGTCATGTTGCCGCCGCGGCGGGACCAAAGAATGATGATAAGGTTGGCTGCCAGCACCAGGACCCCCTGTCGAGATTTCTGTTGGCTGTAATTTCCGTTCAGTGGTGCTGCTACTGTTGGCGCCGCCGCTGCTGCTGATGCTGCTCGAGGACAGCATTGCTGGTGAAAGAAGCTCAGTGCCGCTTTCCTTGTGCTCCGGTTTTTGGCCCTCTTCACACTGCAGTTGTTGCTCTTCTTCCTGTTCCATGTTTGGTTCCTGTAGCGTCGTGCTGGAACAGCTAGCAGGCTCAGATTCAACCCTCACCGCCGCCTTCGGTTGGCCCGAGCCATCATCGTCACCATCGGCTGGTGGTAATAGGAGCGGTGGCGACGGCGGCTGTTTCGTTCCGGGCGGCTTGCTGCTGCAGTCTCTAGGCGGTGCGTTTAATGATGCTATCCTTGCGAGCACTCGCTTGGTGGGTGGCCACACCGGCGGCGGCACCGGCCGCAGGGGTTGCTGCAGCGGCTGCTGATCCGAGTCGGCGTCTGGTTCGCTGGCTGGCGATGGCGACTTCGCCCCGGGGTCCAAATTGCTCAGGTACCGGAGATCCTTGCGTTCATCCGGGATATGCGCGTCGGCATACCGAATAATGGACTCAATGACATGTGCCCGACCATTTCTCCAAAAGCCGAGTGGATTTGATCCTCTTCTATGTCGAATCTAAGCGGACGCCAGCCATAGAAGTCCTGGACGACCCGCTTCCATGCTACTTGCAATTCGCGCAGGCGCTCCTCGCGCCGCGCCGCCAGTCTGCGATGGAAGTCTTCGAGGCCCTCCGCCTGAAGGACGATGGAGGAGACGTCGCGATGGAACGCTTCGAGGGACTGGATGTCGCAAGAGACTTGGTTGTGCCGTTCGTTGAGGGTCGTGAAAAGTGTTTCAGGATCGAGTCCGACCTTCCACGACAGTAATCCTTTTTGTTTCCTACAACTTGTTTTATTTCCTGTGCCTTGCTTTATTTCCCGTATCTTGTTTGTTTCCTACGTCTTGTTCTATTTTCCCAGTATCTTACTTTGATTACAACACCTTGTTTACTTCCTACACCCTGTTTTATGTCCTGACCTTTCCTTTATTTTATATGTATTCCTTTCGCCAATCTGCTTACCTACACAGTTCCTACGGAGCGCAGACTTTGTCTAGGAAACGTGATGTGGAAGACTTTCCGCATCCAGTCGCTCATTGGCGGTCCAGGGCGAGGGCGCCCAACCTTGCGAAGGAGGTGTCACACAGGTGCGCTAGGTAAGGTAGGCAGGCTGCCCAACCTCGAAAAGGAGGACAGGCTGGTCATAGATAAGTAGGCAATCAGCGGAGAGAAAGGGATGCCAGATAAGTGTGCTCCAGTGCCCCTCGTCCCAACCCCAAGAAGACGAAAAGAGCATATCGTATCCGCCGCAATGTCAGAGCACGCCACGCAGCCGACCAACCCCCACTTCCGGACATCCCGAGGTACCAGGCTTTCTCTGCTGTCGCTACAGCGCCCCGAATCGAAGTGGCCCAAGGACCCATTGCCGCCGAGGACAAAGGCAAAGGCCGCGCCGAGCCACCCGCTGCTCCGCAGCCTCGAGGCACGGAAGATGTTATATCCAAGCTTTTCCCCGAGCACTTGGCCTGGCTGCGACTGAGCGAAAACGACAAGCGGACGCGGCTGCTCTTCCACCCGACAGACCCGGATACATTCCATTTGGAGCACATCGGCTTGCCCTGGGCCACCGATGTGCGGGGGTACCCCGACTCCTGCAGCGGATGGCTGGAGTTGGCATGCGGGGACAAGGAAGATAGCGTCGAGACGTCCATGGTCATGGCTGTTGCGCAATCTATTCACCACACCGCGTGCAAAGTGACAGTTCGCTGCGGAGATTCGGCGCGGGTCAACTTTGAGATATTCTACGACCCCGAGGCCGACCAGGTCATACTGAAGAATGGCGAGTCTTCGCCCACGTTGGTTCTCCACAAGGAATCTGGATCCAGCGCAGAGGATACTTACATCATATACAAAGGGGTGAACACACATCTGGCACCTGGCGCCTGGGAGGTTACCACCCCCAATGTCGGCCGCATCACCACACTCCTCGTTCTCCCGCGCCGTTCCGTTCCTGCCGGAGGCAGCTTCAAAAAGTCCGAGCCGGCAAGTGGGAAGTGATCGACGTCGGACGCCCCCGTGGCCAAACGAGTCAAGGGCAAGGGGTCCGTTGAGGCCAGCGGCGCAGCACTAGTGCGGAGGCATGCCGTTTCGGAGCAGCCGGAGCACCCTCTGGTGCGCCTCAAAGAAGGCCAAACCCTCGAACTCGCGGGATCGCTGCCTCTCGAGTAGTATTCCGTCCAGCGGACCCAAAAATTGGCGGAAAACAATTCTTCGTCGGTCTGGAGGGTTATTGTTTCCTGGCCGGAATTCCCAAGTTCACCCATGGTTGCAAAAACGGTGCGTAAAGGGACGCGCAACGTGATGGCTGCCGCTCGAGGTTGGGAGCGTGAAGCAAGGATCCACAGCAAGCTAAACACTGAGCGGCATTGAGGATGAAAAGAAAAAGACATGGTTCGCTGTATCGTCCAGCTGTTCGGCGCAGACGCACGCATCCACACCATATATGTCGAGGACGTTGAAGCACCTTCGCTGGTCCATCCTACCTGGCGGCAGGGGTCTGGCAGCCTATTCACGAGCCCTCGGGTCGTCGCGGATCGTGTCATGCAGGATATGGCCTCGGCTCTAGATCACGTCCATCGCGCCGGCGTTGCTCACAACGACATCAAACCGGGCAACATCCTGTACAGCGACACCCGAGGTGCCGTCCTCATCGACTTCGGCCTCAGCAGCGACAGCGTAGAGACGGCGCTCAATGTTCACGCGGCGGGCACGCCTTGGTACATACCGCCCGAGTTCCTTGTAGAACTAAAGCCCAGTCGAGGCTTCCCCGGCGACGTCTGGGCTCTCGGAGTTGTGCAACTCTTTCTGTTCAAACAACTCCCACTCCCGGAAACCACTACCGAATGGAGGATCTCCTATGTCGTCGGTCCGGAAGGCCCAGGCCGCGACAAGGCGAGGGAAACCACGACCAGATGGCTGGAACAGGTGGACCATGCCCGGGAATTGCTTGCCCGGGAGGGCCCCGATGCGGACATGGATGCTATCGTCTGCCAGATGACCGAAAGTGACCGCCATAAGCGTATCACGATGCCTACGATCACAAGGGCCTTGAAAGGAAATTGAATCCAAGAAAGCAAGCAGGAAAGAAGAAGTCAACTAGGACAGGAGAAGCCGGAAAGGAGAAGTCAGCTGGGACAGGAGAAGCTGGACCTAGAGTATGAGGGAAGGATCGGTACGAGATAAAGGCCGAAAGGCATCACGTCGAGGCGGCCCTTGGATGGATACCTCTAGGTTGGCAGGATGATTAACAGCTGGCTGCCTCGACAAACAACCGGCACATTGTCCGGGGTCTTTCTACCGACATTTGTGTGATAGCAACCTAATCGTGGAAGAATCAATCAAGTACCTATTGCTCTATGGATGGCGGCGAGAGTCGCTCCCACCCGACAGGCCCGTAAAAACCGTCGATCCACTAACTAACGTGCAGATAGAGGAGAAGGTAGATAGAGGAGAATGGAAGGTAGACAGAGGAGAACGGAAGGTAGACAGAGGAGAATAGAAGATAGACAGAGGAGAATGGAAGGTAGATAGAGATCCGTCTCTACATCGGATACCCCAAGATGTCGGCGCGAGAGGTCCTAAGCCGTCGACGGAATACCCCATGCCGACTCATTCATGGATGACAGTCGATTAAGTCTTCTCCCTATGTACCCTCCCTTCCAATCTCTACTTGCCACTGTCAGTATCTATTTGGTGATGGTGTAGACGAGTGTTACCAACCTGTGTCGTCGACGAGCCCCAGCAGACAAACAACCATCTCAGACTTCATACGGCGACTTCACGGTCCGCCAATCGTCTTGGTCCTGCTCGCCGCCCGTACCCGTCCGAGACTTCTTCTGCTCCGCGCAGTACTCGTTCCACCACTCGGTAAAGGCCTTGGGGTGATGACATTCCCCACTTCATCCATCCACTCCATGGGCGCAAGACACGTCGTTGCGTTGATGTTCAGATAGGTGGCGATCCGGTTTTCGCGGGCCTGCGACTCCTCCGTCCCTAGAAACTTGGTGCCAATACGCCCCAGGACCAAAGGCATCTCGATCAGTGCTGATACGGGCAGCACGGGCACGGAGAACAACGGAAGGTCCCCGCGGATTGTCGTGATACACCAGGGCTTATTGTCGATCCTCTCGCCTCTGCACCAAATTATTACGGCTTGAACAGGTCCTGACGCGGTCCCCGGGATGACCGAGGCCGATGCGGCCGCTTTAGCAGCAGCGATGATTTCCTTTGAAAACGGCAGGTAGGGGGGGCCCGCAGGCGCACTGGAGCCCTCGTCGTCGGAATCATCGCCAATGTTGTCCCACTTTGAGTAGTCGATAGGTGGCAGAGTTTCAGACCTGCGAGGAGGATCAGCTTGTCGGGACTTGAAATCTCTGGTGTTGTAGAACAATATTAGGTGGATGCTTTTCACCATCGATTGGGCCCCGAGGGTGTCGCTTTATACCATTCTGGTGACTCCCATCAAACGGCGCCATCAAACGGCGACCATGGTAAACGACGCCAACGCTACTGCCGTGTAACTGTTTCAAAAGAGAGCAAATAGATTAACAGATAAGTATCAAACATAAAAAAAAACAAAAAGCTCACTCGACTGCCCTTCGAGGGGGAATCGAGTTACGAAAACCCCACTTTTTGGAGGTTTTACTTCGGTAGCTCTAAAGTCGAATCACTGCCAACGGACGGATTCGAATCAGCGAGCTTGGGGTTTTCTTGGCCCTCACCCGTGGAAGAAGGTTGTGGCAGTTTTAACACCACGATTGTACCCATTCAACCACCCGGTCTGCTGCTGTGAGCTGTTGACATTTTGACCACAATCGGGGCATATAAGGGGAGAGTGCGTGCTGTTGATCAAATGTCTACGCAGCTTCTACCCATGCCTACGCCGGGTTCCTGCCACCACTGAGGCTGTCACCAATTGTGGGTCTGTCAAACAGGTGCAGCCAATCAGCCCGTGGCCAGCGCATTGACAGCGCCTTCATCTCACCTGTGCTTGCTCTCAAGCCCAACACAAACAGCCGCGCGGGCATCAAATCAACCCCTGAGGCATTGAGATTGAGTGATGGACAAGGACGCGCGTTGATGGTCTGGTAGGCGATTGCGGCCAGTGTCCTCTCGTTTGCCCAACAGCCATGGCGCCCAGCACACTCCTTCCTCGCCGTTTGCGGTCGCGGAGAATTTTCCGCGCGCTGCTGCTCCTTTTCGCGGTCTGGAACGTGGTCGAGGTGCACTACATTTGCCGGCGCCTGCAGCAGGCCGCCGCGATCCACTCGCTTCCGGGCTCGGCGCTCGCCCAGGCCGAGGCCGGCTCCGGAACCTCGGCCTCGTCGCCCGACGCGAGCGGTGAAGACATCAACACCAGCCAAAATGAGAACGCGGTCAAGGAGCGCCGCTGGCAGGCCGCTATTAACGACCTCCAAAGGTCACTCCGCCTGCAGCGCCCCCCACGCGTCTACATCGCCAGCCTGCACTGGAACAACGAGGCCATCCTGCGCAGCCACTGGAACGCCGCCGTGCTGGACCTCGCGCGCGCTCTCGGGCCTGAGAATGTCTTTGTCTCCATCCACGAGAGCGGCAGCTGGGACCGCTCGGCCGACGCCCTGCGGGAGCTCGACGCGGCGCTGGGTGACCTCGGCGTCGCCCGCGACATCGTCCTCGACCCGACCACCCACAAGGAAGAGGTCGAGAGGGACGTGCGGCCTGGGACGCCGGGCTGGATCCCCACGTCGCGCGGCCGCCACGAGCTTCGCCGCATCCCGTACCTCGCGCGCCTGCGCAACAGGTCTTTGGCGCCCCTGCGCGACATGGCCATCCTTGCCACCGTCGCCGAGGCCACGGGGAAGAACATGGACACCAAGGACGGCCCGAAGGCGCGCACTTTTGACCGCGTCCTCTTCCTCGGCGACGTCGTCTTCACCGTCGACGACGTCCTGGCCCTGCTCGCCACCAACGGCGGCAGCTACGGCGCCGCGTGCTCGCTCGACTTCCACAAGCCTCCGTCGTACTACGACACCTTTGCGCTCAGGGACGCCGACGGCCACGAGCACGCCACCCATACCTGGCCTTACTTCCGCTCCTCCGCGTCGCGTCGGGCCATGAAGCTGAGCGTGCCCGTACCCGTCAAAAGCTGCTGGAACGGCATGGGTGAGTTCCTCCTCGCCCCCTCCTTGTTTTATCTACGCAGCCAACTCCAAAAACTGACATGATAATGTGGACAGTCGCAATGCCCGCTCGCCCCTTCACAATCGCAGAAGACCCTCTCACTTTTCGCGGCATCGACGACAGCCTGGCGCTGCACCACCTCGAAGGGTCCGAGTGCTGCCTCGTGCATGCCGACAACCCGCTCTCGGCCACCAAGGGCGTCTTCCTGAACCCGAACGTCCGCGTCGGCTACCACGCCCAGGCGTACGACGCGGTCCATCCTGCGCCCGGCAAGGCCTGGCTATCTCCTCTGGAAGTCCTAGTAGGCCTTTGGCGGAACCGGCTCCGCCGCCTCATCACAAGCCCTGCCATCAAGGAGTGGCGGGTGCGGAAGCTGCTCGAGCAGTGGAAGAAGGAGGGCGAGGAGGAGATGGGCAGCGACGGTAGCAAGAAGCCTACGCAAAAGTTGGGGAAAGGGAAACGCGTCGAGAATGGCGTATTCTGCCTCATTAATGAGATGCAGGTACTCGTCGAGAACGGATGGGCCCACGTATGAAGTTGACCGAGAATCGAGGAAGCAAGCGAAGCCGAGGTCCAGAAGCGGCCGACGGGAACAGAGCTATCGCCTCAACTACGCATCTCCCAGGGGCTAGAGCCCTATACAACGAGCGAGCCTCTTCGAGGTAGCACTAGTCAGAAGCGACGAGAGATTATTCGGCTTCCTGTGCATCCCATGGCCATATGCCTACCGCCATACACGCTACTATTACTCAAAGGACTGGACAAAGGCCCAAATGTTGGACTAGAACACGTGGGCTACTGGCTACCTACGCACCGCGAGTAGGAAAAAGATGTTGTATGCGAGAGTTTGTTAGACGAAATGACAAATCAGCGCGGATGGTTTTCAAGAGGATCAGTGTATTATTTTATAGATCCTGCTCGGATGGCATTAGCTTGGGAGGTGCTGGTTTGGAAATAGACACACAGGCTCGAGATCGAGTCGTTAGTGAAACGGCCGACGGGCTACAGGATATCTACCTTGCCAACCGAGGGCCCAGTTGCCTCTTGCTGGTGCATGCCTGCCCAGCTGTCTCCGCCTGAGACAGCAAGCACTGTCAAGAAGGGAAGAGCATGCCATGTCGAGCTGGCCATCGACACACGAGCCGTAGATTATCTACTCCAGATTTGACTGGACTCCCGGCAACTCTGTCTACATACGTTACAGGTATTCAGCGGCGGCTTGTGTATCAGGCTACGATGGCGCTGGCAAGGGGAGAGGCCCGTTTGGCAGACACTTCTCTGGAAGCTATGCTCGTCTACGACGGAAAGACGGCATTCTCTAGCCTCAATTCTAGATCGTCTTCCAGTATTTTTTTCGTGCTACACACTTGTTCCCGTTTTCTATGACTCCTTCCCGTTCCTGAACCTTCCTGCTCCGGTACATTTATGTATTCCTGCAACCCGTCCCGTTCCCGTACCCTTTCACCGTTGATTGTTTCTATGTGATTATCTTCTTTAAGTAACGAGGCCTACGCATTACATGATGTCCACATCGCTTCAAGATACCTCGACATCTCCCCGCGAGCTCTCTGCGGCATCTCTCGATACTCTGAAATTTGTGATCAAAAACAGTCGGCGAAACCTGCGCGCCGGCCTCTCTTTCTCCGGGCCAGCCTCAGTTTCGCCAAAAAATCGCCACTCCAAAACGATCAACAGACAGGCTTGCGCACCAAGGCCCGGGAGCACAAAAAGTCATGACGTCGTTATAACAGCAGACTCAATTATCCAATTTAGTATTTATAAATGCCAAGACGCGGGAGGAGCAGGTGACGCGCCTGGTGCGCATGGCCAGGCCAAGTAAAAGCAGCTCCCACCCAACCGCACCCCACGTAGGATTCAGACAAATCTTGTACTCTAGGGTCTAATGTCCAATCGGACCGTATTTGGGCAAGATTGCAAGACTCTTGCAGCAGGTAGGTATGCAGGTCAGACGGCCGACGACTCAAATCGGTATTTACCGTTCAGGGGCTCCAAGTGCGGGAGAATGTGAACGAAAAGGGGAGCCCGGGAATGTTCATAATCTTAAAAACTGCTGTAATGAATAACAGCTTACCACGGTAAGGTGCTGTTTGGTGAAGTTCACTTCCGGACTTGGGGAAACGTCGTCCAATAGCTCCCAGCCGCCGGCGAAGCGCGAACTCCGAATGGGTAGGGTAAGTATCCCTTTTTGCCGCCCCGTCACAAGGCCGGTCAAAGAAGCGGCCACAGTAAACCGTGAGACACAGAGGCCCGGACGCGCCAGTCCATGCTGGCACCTCCGAAGACTCTATGTTTTCTTTTCTTTTTTTTTCCCCCCTGAGCATCCTCACACAGCATGGAGGGGTACCGTCCGCCGAGGAAGGCAGCGTGACACCTCCAAGGGCCCAGCCGAGGCCTCGCATGCCATTGCATGTAGAAACACCCGACCCTGACGTGCCACGACGTCCGCCGCACCGGGAGAAGAAAGAAGAGCCAATGAATGATTTAAGATACTCCCGAGCAGGCAACACCAAATCAGGGGAAGGAACCTATCAGTTTGGCAACATGATCGGACGAAGAGAAGTACCTACATGGAGCATGCCCACCGGGTGAAGCACGCAGCCGCCGGTCGTCACCATGAACCCCACGCGGAGGTTTACACAAAGTGCCATCTTACCAGAACGCGCCGGGATTCATCTGTGTGGCTTGCGGGAGGGAAGGTAGCTCGGAGCAACGATGGCACGAAACACCCGTATCCGCATGCTTGGTAACACAGCCGTCATGGAATTGCCATATGCGCTGTCACCATCGGCCGCCTTGTATGTAGCTTTCAGGGGCAAATGAGAGGTCCAAAGTACGGGCTGCTTCCGGAGCCCACGCGTTCGTAGCCTCGAGCAGCCGGGACCATTCATCCCCAGGGTTAATCGATTGGCTGTCCATTTTCCCGACCTGTCCCGCACTTGCAAGATTGCACATCCTCTTGTGCAGCGTCGCATTGCATGTCGCCGCTCCGAAGCAGGCCCATCATCAAGTTGGAGGAGGTGGTTGCTGCCCTGCATCGTCTCCTCCATATCATATGGATGGAATGGTGACAGTCCCGAAAGCGACCACTGGACAGGACGCGCCCACGTCTTCTGTGTGTCGGCGCCAAACAAGAACATGGTCGCGGTAACATGCGGCCGGGTGTGGCCACCCTACGGTCGAGACCCGGGGCCGGCTGAGGTTTCAGTGACTGCCACTGGCGGCCCCCAATCTCACCGATCGACAACGCTCTCACCTCAGCCCGACGTCTCACGATGCTTCCGAGGACAGACAGCCACAGGAGTGGCAAACGGTGGCGGTGGCGAGTGCGTAATGTCCCGCGTGAGTCCGTCTGCATATCGTTTCTGTCCAGTTGCAAGCAACCAACAAACCGCTGATCGTTGTTGATCCGATATTAACCTCGGACCACGCCACGCTGGCAGGTTTGTGACAACCGTCACTGAGCATCTGCCGGTTCAGATATTGCCCAGGGGTCCCTATACGTAGGAGCAACACGTCCTCGGGCACAAAGCTGGAGCTGCTCCCGTTGTTGCAGATGAGGAGAGCCGAAAACGAAGCGTTCTCCGTGCTTGCATACAAGCCACACGCCATTCAGACCTCCCCATTCGCAGGCAGGCAGGTTGTGGCGAGGGTGGTTGGGCAGGGGATACCGTATGCCCGATGCTACCCAGAATCCCCCGACCTCAACGGCCGCGGCCGAAAGAGGCAGCGAGCGTCGCCCAGCTAACAAAAAGCCGCATTTCCCCTTTTCCAGACTCCAGGCTGGGCGTGTTTGTCCATAAGAGGTGGTTGGTATATAACGTTAAAAGCCGGAAAGTGGGGGTGCCGAGCACCGAATACAGATGGAGATGGGTGGTGGGTGAGCGTGAGGAGCAAGGAAAGGGCTTATTCCAAGGAAACGGGTACCACAGAACGAGACTTTTCGGTTCGACCAACCGGCACTCGAGGAGCAATAAGACCAAGGCAGGCCAGGAGCTGGCCGCTGTTACCTGACACTGAGCATTCGTTCCCGCCCGTGTACCACCCCCGGACTCGTTCCCAAGTCACACAGACGGCATTGGCGGTGACGCGGGGCGTAGCTAGGCAGGACAGGACGCCATGGCACGGATGGCGGGCTCAACTTTCCCCGCCAGGATCCTTCTGTATCTCCCTTCCGAGAGATATGAGCGTGCTGTACTACCAACAGCCCAAGTACTTCACGGGTGGCTGCAGACGCGTGGATATGAGGGGTGCTCATCCTGTTACAAGTAAATGGAACCGAGCACGCTCGGGATTAGTACCCTGTCCTGACGAGAATGTGACTAGAGGTCGAAGAGGAAAGAAGACGTGTGTTCTTTTCAACAAGACGCGAACAAGAAAACACCAACTGCCGGCACGACAACGTTGATATCCTCGATCGGCAGGGACAGCCGCCAGCCGAGGTGGAGATTGGAGGGGTTTCCTTGCCCACTGGGATCCATCTTCTCCCTCAGCGTTGCAGCCGGAGACTTTGCACCGCCAGATGGGATGCGGCCAGGAAATTGAATTTCTAACGGCGAAGGGGCGCTTCAGGGGCAGCAAAAAGCGGCAAACCAATAACTAACGGTTCTCTGTTGCTCTGTTGCAGCTGTCTATTCTTGGGATGATTGCCGGATGGGCAGCGACTGCAACGGTGGAATCCTCGGGTCCAGACTCTCTCACCTCCCTACACTCTTGGCCGTGGTGGTGTCGCGTTGTCGAACCCGCGTTGGGGCTGAGGCTGCGCCCACCTCGTCCCATGTTTAATCTCCTGCCATGCGGGATACAGGGAGAGCTGTGGAAGGCAGGCACATTGGTCAGCAGCCGGGTTGTGGTCAGGTCACACGTGAATGGTAAGCCGCGGGAAAATAAACGTCGTCATCTTTGCTGTATTCGGTCCCCATTCCCGTGTGCTCCGGTATGTGATATGGAGAACAAGTCCACTCGACGGTCGTTGCTTGCCAATGACTGCCTTTTCACATCCATGACATTGTGGCGCCTGCCGCCGGGTGTCATACACCCTCTCCATGATATCGAGATTGACCGGAGATTGAGGAGTGAGCGCGCTCCCGCAGGACGTCTTGGCGGCCGTTTTGTTGGTGTGGTGGCATCATCGGCTCTCCCACTATCCATCCACCCCGAACCAGCCACAGGAAACAGGCTCAGCAGCCCCATCTTGCGGTCAAGCTTTCCGAACGACAAAAGACGTGGAACCTTGGCCGGGCCCATGTCGAAAATGGATCACCATGTTAAACCTCGCTGTCGGGGACGAAAAGGGCGGGGGATGGGAGCGCAGTCAAGACCAGACGACACCACCTCTCTGGCCCATACCTTCCCTGCCTGGGTAGGCACCGAAGACTTGGTTCCTCGCTAGGCACCCACGCTACCCACAATAGGCGGATGGACACGATTGCGTGCCCCTACTTATTTAGGAAAGGCACCGGAGTCCGGATTTCCAGGGTCAGATGTTTGGCACCTTTATACCCGTGGATTCTTATGGGAGCTGGCACAGCATACCCGCCCCGCGTTAGGCAGGTGGTAACTGGAATCTTTGAGAGGATGAAAAGTGAAAAGTCTACATTTCGCTACTCAAGCTTTTGCACGCCGCTATCGAGTGAGGCGTTCAAAGTCTGACGATTGAATTGCCCGGAATCGACCCGACCAACAACATCCTGCACGCACCAATTGCACTTGCACAGCCTCCCCAAGCGCCGCCCGCCCTTTGGAATCGCAATCTTGGATTTCTGCCATCCCCCGTCTTCCCGGCTTTCCCGGAATGGCCGCCTGGTGGAGACCTGGACAAGGGTGCAAGATCACCGAATACGTCATCCATCCGAACCATTCAAGCAACCCCCTGCCATCAATGTCTTTCTGCCCCTCCCATGCCCCTTGCAAGGCTGGTTGGTCCAGCGCACGAAAACTCGTTTGCGCTCTCTGCCCGCATGTATGATTTTCTACCATTAGCGAGCGTCCCGCATAACATCTATGAATCAAAAACAGTCGTTTTTGTTGCATGTCCTTCAGCTGCATTGCCATAACGGTCTCCGCGGGTCTGCCCTCCCAGGGTTTTATTTCCGGAGATGGCGGTGAAGTCGGGCTGCTCTGTCATGGCTGCCTCTGTTACTTTGTTATTTGTTTGTTTGTTTGTTCATTATTTGTCGCGACAACCCGCGTGAGAAAGCGCCATCATGAGAGAATTGTTACAAACTTGGAAGGGCCCAAGCGTTCAGAGCTTGCACCCCCAACCAAGGAGAAAAGTGATACACCAGGAAAGTGATATCGAGCAAGAAACGATAAAAACTCAAGTACCTTAGTTGTGCAAGTGAAGGCTGCAAACATTTTAAGAGAGTTTGAACGAAGTCACCCTTTGGCCTTTTGTTTTCCGCTGGCCGGGGTGGACTGGGAGGGAAGGTGTGACGTCTTGGAGCTGGGAGACGCCAATGCAAGCCAGCTTCAATGGCGCCCGCCAACACTTTCCGTTCTGTTCTCTTCTCCACCGCTCCTCCCACTTGGTTGTTATCTTTTTCGGGTGCTCTCCACCTCGTTCAAGTGGAGGACAGTCAGACGGATGGGCCGATCGCGATCGCCAAAGGAAAGCTGGCTCGTTGCGTACCTTCCATACTTTTATGCATTAAAAGCCGTGCGTGTTTGGAATTTATGCAAGCGGGGCGCCTTAAGACGTTGATCCACCAATTCGCAAACGAGACACGACAGGGAGTGAGCGCGTAGGGGCGCGTCTGAAAAGGTTATACCCGGGGTCGCAGCGGGTGTGTGACATCAACAAGATTTATTTGGGGGCCTCCATGCCGCCCGCAATTTCCGCGACCAAGTTTTTTTTTGTTTTTCTTATCCACCGAAGACCAGGCTTCGCCCGCAAGTCGTGCCGGCGGGGACAACCCCATGCCGGTGCCCCGACTTTTCACCACCCGCTGTTATCGCAGTTTTGCGTTGCAAAAAAGGACCGAGACCGCCGCTGACAAATCGGATGATACCGGCGCGGGCGGTCTCAACAACGGAGTGCACCACGCTACTTGGTGTCTCCGGAGCATCGCGACCACTGTCCGGACCAGGGGCTGCTCTGGTTTAGCCATTCCTGGGTGTGGCTTTACGGTCTGAGTCTGTGTGTGTGCGATACGACAGAGATATCGAATGCTGGCTGTGTACTATTGGTCGGGAAGCCATCTGCTGCTGGGTTTATCATCATTAAACCAGAATAGTCATGTCGGCGGCGCCTGTGCGTGCGACCGTTTTCCATCACACCGGTGTTTTCACAAAAGATCAACATAAAAAAGCAAAGACGGGCAGAAAATCAGCCGCTTCCGCATTGACCAACGAAAATTCTCGGACTCGAATGGCCCCGGGCTTGCAATCTTGGCACATGGGTTTCTGTCCACTGGCGTGGGAGAGACGAGCTCGCTAGGAAGGATCGTCGAATGCGCGACCACGTTTCCCCTTCATGGCGCGGGATGATGAGGGAGGGGATGAGAGATGGTCAGGTCAGCACTGCGAGTCGGGCAGGCGTTGGAAGCTTTTCTTGGCGGCAGGCCCTGCTTTCAGTCACATATCCACAAACGATACGAGCCCAGCTTGGCTGCATCCGGCAAAATATCAGGAAGGTAAAAAAAAAAAAAAAAAAAAAAAAAAAAAA
>PYSS01000143.1:75937-90660 GCA_003049465.1 Magnaporthiopsis rhizophila
AAAAAAAAAAAAAAAAAAAAAAAAAAAAGGTCCATGAGAACATGGCAGAAATGAAAAACTCCTTGCTGGGCGGGTGTAGGGGCATGCTACATGGATACTCGGCAGAAAGCCACAAAGTTGTTGTCTTCCCTGCCCGCCTTCGATATCGAGATTGGGGCTGCCCGGTCCCTGTCGGGACTAAAGGGGGTGGATATCAGGCACACAGCACACACCCCTTTTTGCTGTGGCCGCGGGTGTGTGTGAGGGAAGAACGGCTGGCGTTTCCTCTTTTCTTTCCACATCTCACCGAGAGATTGGGACTCGTCGACAGCCTAGCGGTATGCGGTTCAGCGGAGGTCAACGCTTCCTTTCTTTTTTTTTTTTTTTCTTTTTTTTTTTCTTTTTCGACCTGAGTTATCTGTCAAAAGCCACCTCGGTCATTCTCTCCTTTTGATTTGCATCCATTTTCTTTCAATTACGCAGCATGCAGGGAGCTAATTCACCTGCAGGACGCCACCCACTTCCCAGGCACAGCGTCCGGCACTGTGAAGTTGAGGTCGGGTTTGAGGATCCACCTACCGTCCCTCGATTGAGCGTGCGTGCGTGTCGTGGTTGCGTCGTGTGCGTCGATACGGGTCCCCGATTTTGAAAGATGCACTGCCCCTCTCCAATGGGGCTGGGCTCGCATCCGGACAAGACTCCCAAGGTTCTTGTGGTGGGCAAGATGTAACCCGTTCTTTCTGGAAGCAGCAGTGAATACGAGGATACGAGGTTGACAAAGACACATGAAGAAAAGAAAGGACCTGCTTTCGCTCCTGCTCCTACTACTTGATCGTGGACCAACTCCTTCCCGGTAAGCGCGTGAACAACACAGCAATATTGAAAAAGCGATGCTAAACAAGGCCGAGGGCCGTGCAAAGAAGGAGCTTACAGCAGTAAAAAAAAAAAATAGCGTTGATAGTCAGACTCCGAACGTTATCGTTCCATGTACGCTCTGGAAACCGCTGCCTGGATTGGACCCATCGGTTTTCCCATCCAAGGCCGTTGCTGGCGTCCATGGCATATGCCTGTCAATTCGGTGACATCCAGACGTTCCCACTAAGCGTGTCCCGCTGCTGTTGCGTGGTTTGCTGGAGCTCGCTGTGCCTTCCCTGTCGGTGCCGCGAGGATAAATGCCTCCATGTGGAAATCCACGTAACACGAGCGGCGCTGCGTCGGGCCACACCACCCGTCAGGGCGACACGGGCACTGGCACTGGAGAGACGGCTCGGTGCAGCGTGGTGCCTGGAAAGAGTAGAAAGAGACATCGGCGACACACAACAGGCAAGACAGGCACGCATCGGCGGGGAGCTGAACTGCTTATCTCATGCGAACGGAAGTGCTGGCAGCATGGAGGGACCATGCTGGAGGCGGAGGACGGGGCCGTCAGAGCTCCATCCGATGTCGTCGATAAACTGCAGCCGTGGCCGCGGGTATGTTTGATTTGGCCCAGGTGCCATTGACTTGCTAGGACCAGCACCCGAACCAGTGCCTGACCCAGTACCTGGGGCCCATTGCCTGGAACGACTCAATCAAGGACTGGTACCAGTCACTTCGGCCCGCCCGCCATTCACCACTAACGGCCCAAGTCCCCGCAACCTGCGCCTCTGCCGCTCCCCACCTTCATTTGCAGGTAGGTTTGTGCTGGCTGCTGCTGCTGTAGTGCAGTAAGCACAAGTAGGTTGTTTCTGTTGACGCTTGCCCACAGACTGTGATCGCCCTCCCACTCTGTCGGGTGCCAACCTAACGCAGCGCAGACGCCTCATGCCGCCAGTGCTTGCTTGTTTGCTTTCCATGCCTGCCCGTCCCTATCTGCTTGCCTCGCTCGAAGCTGGCTGCCCGCCTGTCCGATTCTATTTTCCGCTCCCGAACGGGACACGCACGCAAACTTGAAATCCCCTGATCCCTCGACCGAGCTCCGCCGACAAGTCGACAAGTGGGATAGAGTCCGCTTGTTCCGCGCGCCCCTTTTTCCTTCCGAAGAGGGGCTTGTGTTCCTATTCCTGCGCTGCCATTTTTTTTTCTCTTCCTTTTCCTCCTGTTTAGCTTGCTTGAAACGCCTTGCCCTTGTTGCTGGCACCTTTGACTTCGCTCGTCGTCGTCAACCGCTCGTTACCCACCCACGCTGAAGGCACCTGCAATTCCCTGGCCCGCCTAGCCTTCTCCCTCGTCTCAGCCCGTGCCAAAAGGGGACTAACTAGGCGTGGCGAACAACGTTTCGACTGACCTCTCCCCTCCGCAAAATACATCCATTCGCTCCGAACCTATCACCTGGCCCTTCGACGAACGCCATACTCCCCAGGGAAAGAAAAAAGGTGTGAAGGGAATCCAGAACCATCCCGAAAGACCGAGAGGTGCATGATAGAAAAGAAAGGGCGAGAAGAGGAGGATAATCGCCCCAACTGTCAGCCAACCATTCCGCTCCGTTCGAACCGTCGGTCAATCGCGCCGAAAAAAAGCCACACGCACTTTCTTATTCTCAGTTTGCTTCTATCCCTTCCGGTCGCCCCGTCGTATTTTCAGGCATCACACTCGTTAGACCAAACCCACCGGGGGCCGAGCTTGCATTGTGTGGTGCTGTACTAGGCTGGATCTTTGGGCCGCGCCAACATCCACCCCCTTGGTGCCGTCGAAGCCGTCAACTTTTTGCTCCCACGAAAAAAAAAAAAAAAACACCCCCGTCCGCCCGTCCACGATCAGCGATCGCCCTGCCGAATGGGTCCGTGTGATTCCGTCACCGCTCAGTTCCACCCGCGCTTCCTCGGAGACGTCCTTCGCTGCAGCCCGACTGTGCTCCCACAACGCCCTGTCGTCGCCTAACAGATCGGCCCGTCGCCAACCACACCCCCACGCGAGCAACGAACGACGCACGCGAAGAAGCACGAACAGAGAGAAGCCAAAGAGGAAAAAAAAATAGATACATCCAAGGAGGAAAGAGGGTGAAGAAAAGGAAAGAGGACGAAGTAGGGCTTTCAAGAGTCTCCGACTCTTTTCGGCTTCGAGAGCGAGGGAGGGTGTGAGACGACGATCTCGCGCACGCCACAATAAACCAGCACCAGGCCAGCCAGCCTAGGGGGGCGGCGTTTGCAAGAAAACCGCGGCCAGGCTTGGAGAGCGGGATCGGGCGCTGATCAAAGGGCTACCCTAATCTTCCTGCAGGCTCGGATACCCGGCCATCCCTCCTGGGTGCCTAGCCCTCCTCCAACTAGCCTGCGTCCCGACGTGCCACTTGAAAGTGCTGCTGTGTGGGTCGGCAAAACCGGTCTACTCTCGGCGCGCTGCTGCTTGTTGTGACGCCGCTGGTGCTGCTGGTGCCGCCACTGCGCTGCTGTGCTGTTGCTGCCGCTGCTGCTGCCGCCAACAAAGCTCCCAGGTGTTGGCGAAGCTGCTGCAGGACAAGCCCCCAGCCGCCAGCACAACGCTCGCGACTTGGCGAGCACACCTTTCCAGATTGGGTAGACCATAATGGCACCCTTGACGCCCCGGCTCAAGATTCTCTCAGGTGGGTGCCCTTCTCCTCCATCCCGCTCCGTGGTACTTGTACCGCCCGTCGTCCTGATTGTCAAGGTGCCGCCAAGTGCGACGCTTGCATTCCTCGGGAGCGATACGGTGCCCCTGCCTTCCTCGCCCTACTCTCCGTTCC
This sequence comes from Magnaporthiopsis rhizophila, assembly GCA_003049465.1. Lineage (NCBI taxonomy): Eukaryota > Fungi > Ascomycota > Sordariomycetes > Magnaporthales > Magnaporthaceae > Magnaporthiopsis > Magnaporthiopsis rhizophila. Next base: position 79,599 of record PYSS01000143.1, read on the forward strand.
ACACGAACGTGTCCCAAACCCGCGTGTGGGCCGTCAACCGTGGATTGCCTCGCACTCACTCTTTTCCCATTTCCACACTCGGCTTCTTGTCACCCTAATTTCACGCCCTCGTCATTTTTTCCCGCCCTCTTCCCCATGTCTTGTGCTGCGAGATAGCCAGACCTTTGCACAAAACACAACCTCCACCCGCCCTCCTCCTTCCCTCCCCCTCCATCCTGTGGGCCCTCTTTTCGCAAACATGGCGGCGGACTATGAGCTGATGCGAGTACTTTCAGTTGGTGGGAATCCGGTTTCTGCCTTCCTGTCATGGCGGCTACAAGCGACCAACGCTTGCGACGTGACGCTCGTGTGGAAGTCTGGGTTTGAGCATGTCTCCCAGTACGGCATATCGTTCAAGTAAGTCTCGAGATTCGATACCCTGGTTCCCGTCCTTGTAGTACCTCATTTTCTTTTCTGGGCGCTTTGGCGCTGGCGCCCACAGCGATACTGACGACTCGTTCGAAACAGGTCCCCGGTCTTCGGCAACGAAAGGTTTAAACCGCGTCATGGTATGTTGTTCCAGACTCTCGACTTCTCCCTCGCTCTCGCCCGTTCCTGCTGCTGACCTGGCCACCTGGCGCGCGCAGTCGTTAAATCGCCCGAGGATGCCGCGGCGCGCAAAGAGGGCGCGTTCGACTACGTGATCCTCTGCATAAAAGCCCTACCCGACGTCTACGATCTTGCCGCCATCATTGACTCGGTCGTCACGCCCCAGCACACGTGCATCCTCATCAACACCACCCACACATTAGGCGTCGAGGCCGCTATAGAAGAGCGATTCCCCACCAATGTGGTGCTGTCGCTCGTCGCCGGGGCCGAGCTGACGCAACTGGGCGCGAGCGAGTTTGAGCACAAGGGCTCAACCGAGATCTGGGTCGGCCCCGCCAACAAGAACGGCAACATTCCCCCATCGATACAGGACGACATGGCGCAGGCGCTCGCCATGACCCTCAGCACGGGCCAGGTGGACTGCAAGGTGTCTTCCAACATCCGCCAGCAACAGTACGAGAGGGTTATTGGGTAAGCATTCCACACTCCTCTGCCAGTGACTCCCACGCAACGCTCGTCATACAATTCGGGACATGGGTCTTCTCTCGTTACGCACATCGAGCCACTCGTCTTGAGTTGTTGTGCACATTTATCTAACCTCAAGCCCCGCGTTTAGCCCGATCGCTTTCCACCCCGCGAGCGTCATCTTCGAAACGTCGAATCACGCTGCGCTGCTCGAGAAGGTCGGCGTGTCTCAGCTCATCTCGGATGTCATCGACGAATTGCTATCGCTGGCAACGGCCCAAGGGTGCAAGCTGTCAGACGACTTCAAGCAGAAGACCATGTCTGAGATGGGGCAGGCCCAGAGCTCCGACAGCATAATGTGGCAAGATTTTATCGCGAGGAGGCCAATGGAGGTCGAGACATATCTGGGGTCCCCGATCCGCCTCGCCCAAGAGACTGGCGTCCGCGTTCCCCGGATAGAGACTTTGTACGCCATCCTCCACAATCTCAACGTCGTCAACCAGAGTCGTCCCAAGGGCGACCCATCACAGAGGTCTATTCCTGGATCTCCTGGTCCTTCGCCGTCTCCCATTCCGCGGAACATGAACGGCCCACCTCGGCCGATGCCAAATGGCATGCCCAACGGTATGCCAAACGGCATGCCTAATGGCAATGGCATGCGCGGCGGACCGAGGCCAAGAAATTCAAGTAACCTGCCACCTGGCATGCGTCGGGGCCCCCCGCCACCGGGCATGAATGGCGGCCCTCCTAACGGCTACGGGCGCCCGCCCATGAACGGAGGACCTACCGGATATCCGGGGTCACGAGCACAATCGAGGAGGGGTTCCATGGAAGGGGCCGACTTGGAGGAGTTCAGCCACCTGGTGGTCTACGACGACATCCCCGAAGGCGGCCAGGCGAACTACCCTCCTGATAGCCACGAGCTGGCTCTGCGAGAGCGCGAGTTGGCCCTACGGCAGCGGGAGCTCGCGTTGAGGGAACAGGAGATGAGAATGAGACGTGGTCCTCCCGGGCCTCCTCGCAGGGGTCCCACGCCTTCCATACGGAACGTGCCTCATGGCGGCGGCGGGTTTGACGACGACGATGAGGACGACGACTACTTCGACCCTATCGGGCCGCCTCCAGGCCCTCGCATCGACCCCGACAACTTCGACATGATGAGCGTGACGTCCAAGAAGAACCGCAGGATACCGAGCGCGTCCAACTCGCGCAAGCCCGAGTTCGAGCAGATCAATCCGCCGTCACGAGGCGGTCGATTCAGGCCTCACTTTGGCAGCAGAAATCGATCAAGCCAACAGCTGATGAGCCAGTCCATCAACATCACTGACAACATTCTGGATGATCCCTTGATGAGCTGTTCCTCCAACAGATATGGCGCTGTGGACCGTGGCATGATGCAGGCCGAGTCTCGCGCGAACTCGTTGACAGCTTCGCGTGTCGACGACCTTCAGTACCAGGGAGGGCCCGGGGGACCGCCCGTGGGCATGAACGGTGGCTACCCGCGCCGGACCAGCCAGTCGCCAGGCAACCCGTACAGCCCCTCTATGCGCGGGGGTAACGGTGGCCGGCCGTCGCCACCCAACAGCTACGGCGGACCTCCGCACCCCAACGGGCGCCCGTCGCCGCCCAGCGGAATGATGCAGCAGCCCGTTCCGCGGTACCCGCCCGGTCACGGAAACTCGGTCGCGCCGCAGCAAGTTGAACAACACGTCGGGGTGAGCAGCCTCCAGCTCCCGAAAGGCAACCATGAAACTCGAAGTCTGACTGGTAGTGCGAGTGCCAGCGCGGGCAGTGGTGATTCCAATTCGGAGCCCTCGGCCCACAGCAGCCAGAGCAGTCTTGGACCCCGCCCTCCCATCGGTGTCCGCTAGAGGACCAGCTCGGCCGACGACGATGCGGCCGCCTTCTTTGTTTTTGTTTTCTTGGAAAGAGATGACCCCTACAAAAAAAACACGGAGCATTCCCCTTCATGATAGCGCCTTTCCGTTGATGGGTCTTTGGGGCGTTATGAACCGCTCCGAGAGATATTATGGCCCGCGCCCTTTTTTTCCCCTTGTTGTTCTTCTCTTCCTGACTCACAACTCGTTCCCCGGTTGCATCGGTTCTCGAGCAACTTCATCTTCTCAACCTCCGAATCTTATGTCCAGGAACAATCCATCAGGTTCCCGGGAACATGACAGAAACATGTGTTATCCTACAAACTGGAGGATTTGTTTGGGATCATTTCCTGTCCATCACGACTCCGATTACCGACGCGAATGTCTCTCGTGCCGCAGCTTCTCTCTTTAAAGACACGTTTTTTTTTTTTTTTTTTTTTTTTTTTTTTTTTTTTTTTNTTTTTTTTTTTTTTTTTTTTTAGAATGGTCTCTTGGTTTTTTTTTTCTATTCTACGGCGCACACACATAATCTTTAGTGGCTCTCGGCCTGGGGATGGGAGAGAAGCCCGGTACATAGGCATATTTTTTTGTGTCCTCTTTTGTTGTTTTTCCTTTTTTTTTTCTTTCTTATGAAACGACCAACAGCAACTACACAACTTATCTCTGGTAATAACCGCATTGGTGGATCCCAGGTCGGGACGTCCTGTTGTCCTTTTTTTCCCCTTGTCTTGTGCAGTTTTCCACAAAAAACTTTTGATGAGTTACTATAATTCGCCCTAAAAGAAAGCCTCTGCTTTCACCCCTCCTGTCTTCCTACCAGGCCAGGATGTCTATCTCCTGTCTCTCTCTCTCTCTCTCTCTCTCTCTCTCTCTCTTCTCCTTTTGTTTCCTACCATACAACCTCATCATCGTCTTCTCTCTCGACCTTTTTATGTGTTTTTTCTTTTCTACTGGTCGGACAGCGGGTAGGGTGGTCGTTTTGTACCCAAACAGAAGGAGAAAAAAAACAAAAGATGTTTGGGAGGGAATTAATCGAGGCGGTGAGGTTTAGGTTCGAGACCCCTTGTGTCCCTGCCCCCACCCTTGTACAGACAGGCAACCGTCGACATGGGGAGGAGGGGAGAAGGGAAGGGATGAGGGGAGGGGCATGTAATCATGGGCAGGGGCAGGGGTGCGGTGTGTATGCTGTAACACATAATTCTGCAGCAAAAAAAAAAAAAAACATCCCCGTTTTCCCCCATTTGTGGTTTGTGGGCAGCAAAGTGAACGGGGGAATATGTACTCTTGTCCATTTTTCTATCCGCAAACCATTCGACAGACCCAGGGCCAGGGTGGAAAGTGAGAGGGGGAGAGGCTTTAGGCTGCTGCACAAACTGCCAAAGAAAAGAATTATATCATCACGCATTTTCGGGCTGCAGATGGGACACGATCGTGCTCGTATGGTTGGGTTGCCCTTGACTCTCGTGGTAGGTTGTTGGTTGTTGGTGCGAATCGCGTAGCTGGCGTCCGAGGGTCGGTCGGTGCCTTGTTTTGTTATTATGCTTGCTCCAGGACAATGACATATCCATGCTCAGGTACGCGGCCGGTTCTGGACAGGGCTGTGGGGGAGGCGCTGACGAGACAGGCAGGGTCTGGTCGAAATAAAAGCCGTGAGTCGTCCATCCTTGGCGACTAAGAAACCTGAGGAGATAGGAAGAAGAAAAAGAAAAAGAAAAAAAGAACACGTCGGGCTGTCAGAGGTATCCTGTCGTGAGTCGTTGCCATGTCTTCGTCTTCCTTTATGCCGTGCCTTGGAGTGCCCCGTCTATATACGAGGCCAGCGACGCGAGATGGGTAATATCCCTGACCCCCGTATTTTTATTCTCGAGTTCTCGAAAGACGTATCTGAGGCATATCGTACGGGGCGCGAGGAAAGATTGGACGGTTGCGCTTCGTGTAAAACAGGTACGTCGCGGGCCGGACCCGTCCCCGAGATTTGGGGCTTACATGCGGGCCTGTGAGTTGACGTGAAGGGCTGCCTCGGTCGGTGGGAGGGGAGAGAAGAACAGCTCTCAACGGCGCAGGCATCAAAACAGCCTCTCTACAGCCGAGGTAGGGGCCATAGCGGAAGTAGACGGGCCACGTACTTGGCACCTGCATTGTGCGGGCCACGTCCATATCCCGGCGTGTATTTCCTAATGCCCTTGAGTGTAGTCAAATGCTTCTCTTCCAACCGTCGGATTTCACCTGGGATGAAGTCCAGAGAAGTTCTCCTCTTTTGGAGGTCGGGAACAACACGGGCACTCAAAGGGCTATTATCTATCCGGGGTGTATATCCCTTGATCTCTGCGCCCTTTTTCTCCCGTCCGCCTCCCCCTTTCTTGCTTCCGAGACCCGAGGACCCTGGAAGGCGTTCAGGCATATTCCATGCGCTGTTTAATCCGAGGCTGAAAAGACGCCGGACTGGCAGGGAGATGGCTGTATGACGACTCGTCACTTGGGGACGTTGGCGTCTGTATTATGTAAGCACCTGTCACTCTTCGCTGGACTGCGCGCTGGTGCGCCTCGATTCATGTTGTTGGTGCTGTTGCCCCTCATTTGAATAGAATACAAGGCCGCGAACCGCGTAAACAGCTCAGCTCAACTTCCGATAGCAGCGGCTGACCTTCACCCTTCTTCAGTTGCTTTTTACACGCCGTCGGCATATTACACGTCCACAGCAATAAAGATGGCGTCGCGCGGCCTAGGCGGTGGCAATCACACAATGAACATCACAGCCTCGCAGGCAAGCCAGCAGGGCCGCCCTTCCATGGCGACCTCGGGCTCAGCCGTCAAGGCACGGCAGCTGGTATGTAGGATAGAGGCCAGACACGGCTTTTGTGTGAATTTGGTTGAATAGAATTGAATCTCAAGGATTCCATGGGGGTGATGGCCCAACGAGTATCGTTTGTATCTCTGCTATGACTGACCGAACTTTCCACAGTCACATCTCCACTCCCAACTCGCCCAGCTGTCAGCCAATCTCGCCGACACGGAGAACCTGCTACGCATGACGAGCGTGCAAGCAGAAGCTATGCGTGGGCTCGGTAGCTGGCATGCCGGAATGTGAGGACACACCCCTATTTGTCTCTCATTTTATCCATGTTTCCTCTCAGTAGACACTGACGTTTGATCTATGAAAGGTTCATGGCTGCAAGCAAGTTGGGCGAAGAAGCGGTTCGCGACCAGCAGCAGGGTGGCCAGGGAGGCGAGTGACACTGACAGGCAGTAGCCGAGATGCATTCGGTCTCACCGCCAAAAAAGGCTGTGCTCGTCCTTGCAGCCCCACTGCCCAGCGTAGGGGGCCCATGAAGGAGCCAGGAGCTGCGAGCAGCGAGCGTGGTGACGACCGTGAGGATTCCGCCATTATTTTGTGAGAGGCATATGGAAGGCGATGTCCCGCTTGTAAGACCTGATCACTGCTGTCTTCGTTGGACGAGAACAACCGGCCTTTTTCGCCCCTCGGTGTTGTTGAGCGCCTCCTTTTAGTTAAGACAGCGTAGATAGACAGCCCTGGTCGTCGGGCCTCGGAGCAATTCCTTGCCTCTGATGCGTTTGATGAGATTCTTCGGTCGGTTTAGCCAGGCAGTATATTTTAGCCAGCAGCCCCCGCCGTGTCTGTGGCTGCTTTCTGCTCCTTCTCGCCGGCGTCCCGGAACGGCTTCCGCTTCTGCCTCGGCGCGGCAACGGGAAACCGCTTAGCCCGGCCGCAGGTGCCGCACTTGATGACGAGCACATCCGCCCATGGCTTCCTGGCGCCTCTGCTCTTGTTCTCGACGACCGAGGTGCACGACTTGCCCTCGATCAGAAGCGTGTCGCAGAACTTGCAGACGGTGCGCTTCAGGTCCGGGCTGAGCCGGATCTGACTCTTGAGGCTGACGGAGCGGAGGTCTGATAGGAGGCGGCGTGACATGCCGTCGAGCTGCCGATGGACGTCGTGCTTCTTCTTATCTTGTAATGGAGCACACGCCGAGTCGGTTCCGTCTGCTGAAACTGCCTGCCTTTCATGTTTCTCAAGCTCAGGCTTGTCCACAAGTGAGCCGGACTTTTCAGTAGGCTGCTGTTGCTGTTGCCTTGTTGAGGCGAGGAGGGTGGCTGCCTGGTACAGGAATGAGATGCGTGTGTAGGCGGGTCTATTCTGCACGCCGCCGCCCGCCTTGCGCTTCACTCCTTTGGCCATTGTTGAGAATAATTACGCCGAGCCTCAACCTTGGCGGGCACTCTTTCCTGCCTTCTTCTTTTCACTATCCCGCCTCTATCAAGCCGGGCGTCTCCACAAAGAGTAGAGGGGCATCCATATTTGACTCAGCGGATCCGCCCCAGGCTCAAAACGGACTAGCTTGAGCCAGGTTACAGTTTGGGGCGGTGCGTGCAGGCGCAGCCTTCCATCTCTCCCTGGGTCGCGCAGCAAAGGCAAACTCCAAAATCCGTCCTCGCCAGCCTCTGCCGAGTTTTCCTTTTCTTTTCCCAACACCACACTCATCGCGGCCACCACCGTCCGCATTCTCTCCATCGCGCCAACGCTCTTTGCACCCTGACCGACGCCGTTTCCGTTTCGAACGCGTGATCACCCACCCTTTTTCTTCTTCTTCATCTTCGATTCAGCTCTGCGCGTCGCCTTTTCCATCGGCCAGGCTCCACTCCGCGTCGACACGCTTTTGTTTATTGTCGTTGATCCCTTGACAAGGATTGACATCTCGACTTCTCAACCCACAACAGCGCAACATCATAACGTCCTAATTCAACACCAACCGCCACCATGTCCGCCGAGGAAGATCTCATCGACTACTCCGATGAGGAGCTCAACACCAACGAGACCGCGGCGCCCGCTTCGGCCTCCAACGGAAAGAAGGGCGATCTCGCGGCCAGCGGCGGTAACGATGTCGACAAGAAGGGCAGCTACGTCGGAATCCACTCGACCGGCTTTCGCGACTTCCTGCTGAAGCCTGAGCTCCTCCGTGCCATCGGTGACTGCGGCTTCGAGCACCCTTCGGAGGGTTAGTTCCTTAAAAACACTTTTAATCTTCCCAGCTCCAGTCGTTATCCCTCCAGACCCTCCAAGCGTCCGTCCATCTCGCGCAAGCAAAGGAATCCATCTCCGGGAGTCAAAGGCCAAAAAATTTAAAAATTCCAAGGACAATCATGAACACTATCGGGGGCGGGAAGGAAGGCCCAATCATATGGCTGTGGCCGGCCGGTCATGGGAATCCGAACCCAATCGACATCCTTGCCCGACCACCGGTTGAGGACCCCTTTCCACCATCTCAAATGGCTGGAATTTGGACTTCTGCGGTTTGTCAGGGTTCGAGAGCTCTGCGAATGTCGAAGAGCAGTCATGGACGGCTTCGCGCATCGGTGCACTGCATCCCCATCGGGGTCAGATACTCGACACGGGTTGAGACAGCTCCTTTGAGGCAACTCAGACCCGATTCACAATTCGTGAGTCGGGATCCGGGAGCGTGTCGCGGACGGGACCCTTGTCCCGGATCGCGGGCGCGGCGATCGGCTTCCGGCTCTCGGGCTGCGAGACACCCACGGATTTGGAGCCCGTTCAGCAGGGCGGACGGCGTCATCGGCGGGGACGTCGCTTGTTTTTCTCCTTGATCTGGGTCACTCGGGAGGCAAGATTATGAGTTTGTTTGTTTGTTTATGCCTCTGCTGCGACGATGGACGGACCTTGACGACACTACGACGCTCACTCAGCCTGCACCTGCCTTATTAGACGCGATATCTAACACCGGTCCACCACACAGTTCAGCAGACATGTATCCCCCAGGCCATGCTCGGAGGTGACATCATCTGCCAGGCCAAGTCGGGTCTGGGAAAGACGGCCGTGTTCGTCCTGACGACTCTCCAGCAGGTTGAGCCTGTCGCTGGCGAGTGCTCCGTCCTCGTCATGTGCCACACTCGTGAGCTGGCTTTCCAAATTCGCAACGAGTACACCCGCTTCTCCAAGTACATGCCCGACATCAAGACGGGCGTCTTCTTTGGTGGTACGCCCATCCAGAAGGATGCCGAGCTCCTGAAGAACAAGGACACGCACCCTCACATCATCGTCGGCACTCCCGGTCGTCTGAACGCGCTCGTGCGCGACAAGTACCTTCGGCTTGGCAGCGTCCGCATCTTTGTTCTCGATGAGTGTGACAAGATGCTTGATCAAATTGGTAAGTCTCGCTCCATGTCGAGCTAGCCAGGGGGCAATGAATATGCTGATTTTCCCCCCTGCAAAATAACAGACATGCGTAGGGACGTGCAAGAGATCTTCCGGGCCACACCTCAGCAGAAGCAGGTCATGATGTTCTCGGCTACGCTGTCGGACGAGATCAAGCCGATCTGCAAGAAGTTCATGCAGAACCCGACCGAGCACTACGTCGACGAGGACACCAAGTTGACGCTGCACGGCTTGCAGCAGTACTTCATCGGTCTTGAGGAGAGGGAGAAGAACCGCAAGCTCAACGAGCTTCTTGACGATCTCCAGTTCAACCAGGTCATCATCTTCGTCAAGAGCACCCTCCGTGCCACGGAGCTGGACAAGCTCCTGCGCGAGTGCAATTTTCCCTCGATCGCGGTCCACTCGGGCGTCAGTCAGGAGGAGCGGTAAGTTGTTCCCGAAGCGTCTTGGCCCATGTCGGCTCGGCACTGACACTCTAGGTATCCAGTATCCGCCGCTACAAGGAATTCAAAGAATTCAACAAGCGCATCTGCGTCGCCACCGACGTCTTCGGTCGTGGTATCGATATCGAGCGCATCAACCTGGCCATCAACTACGATATGCCGGCGGATGCCGACTCGTACCTCCACCGCGTCGGTCGTGCCGGTCGTTTCGGTACCAAGGGTCTTGCCATCTCGTTTGTGACCAACGACCAAGACAAGGATGTCCTCAAATCGATCGAGAAGCGCTTCGAGGTTCCTGTTCCGTAAGTAGCCTTTGATCTGATTTCCTGATAACCCCAAATGTGGCACAATCAGGATGCTAACATGAAATCGCAGTGAGTTCCCCAAGGAGGGTATCGACGCCAGCACTTACATGGCCTCTTAAATGTGTGACGGATGGAGACTTCTGTTGGGCATTGTGGCTGCTTTCGGGACTGGTGGCTCGAGCAAGATATGCTTTCACTATTTTTTCTTCTTTCCCTCTGGTGATTCTCGGTCCGGTCCTCTCGTTATCTGAGTTTATTCGGTACCTACCTGTGTCCCCGCATCCTGGTACCTGGCGAACCTAGCTTGGCAATATGGAAGACAAAGGAAGAGATGGGAAGAAAACGCGATCCGTTTACTTGTTGATTATCTGAACATGTTGGGTGAGGAGGTGGCATCGGTTCCGTGCGAAGTCCTTACAACGAGCTACGTGGCGTGACGTGACCAGGTTTTCTTCCGTTTACTACGCACGCCACGGACCGGAGCCCGTAGATATCTTCTTGGCCTCAGATGCAGAGATCACCCAGGCCATTATCCATCAAATTTGGGAGAACGTGCATCATTGATCTTTCCTGATTTACGTTCCTTTTCACCCCCGCCTCTGATACCTTGACGCCATAGTCCTTCCTTCTCACCGCCTGGATTCAGCTCAGCATGTGCGTCGTTTCTTTCACGGGCCGACGAATGCAGCTGGGCGGTGATTCTCGCATCGTACAACAGGAGTTGACCGTACGTAGTCTGTCTGCCACCAGCGCCTCGGCCCTGTCGGGGCATGCAACAAGTTCTGTGTAGGCTTCTTTTGCGGCCGGGCGTCTGCATCCCATTTCCGCATATGTTTTCCCAATTCTCGCGTTGGGCAGCCCAGTCTGCACCGAACCTCGTGCGGCGTCTCTTTGTAGCACAACATGCGAAAAATATCCCCCCAAATTGAGCTGCCCGCTGGAGGATACGGGAACAGCAGGTCTAGACCACCACCGGGCCTGGGCCTAGCGTCGTGTCAGCTCAGCTCGGCCCGGGGGGCGTTTGGCGTTGGCGGCAGGCTGCCGTTTGCTGTGACGTCTGTTACGGGCCACGCGACCAACGGGGGGCCGAATGATGTCACTGAAGTCGGGGCTCTTTTACTTATTTTAATTCGAGATTTTGTCTTATTTTTTTTTTTTTTTTTTTTTTTTTTTTTTTTTTTTTTTTTTTTTTTT
>PYSS01000144.1:0-89614 GCA_003049465.1 Magnaporthiopsis rhizophila
CCCCCACCCAGGCCGGCAGCCACAGCCAAGCAAGGACCTCCCCAAACCTGGGCTGAAGCCGTCGAAGCCGCCGCCGCCGATCGGGAAATTTCGAATGACGAGCCCAGGGTCCTGTTCCTTTCTTTCCTTTTCTCTTTTCCTCTCCCACACTCCTATCCTCCGCATTGATCTTGCGCAGCACCGCTCTTGTCCTCCTCTCTCTTCTTTCCAAAAAAAAATCTCTTCTTTTGTCAGTCCTGTGACGGGGCGAAAGTTCGGAGTCTGTTTGATTGAGCGAGCCAATCCCGGTCGTAGCTAAGCCAACCAGCGACGGTACCCGCCCACCGGTTTTCGAATCCGATCCAAACGGCTCCCCCTTTTTTGGCTCGGTCCAGTCCTAGGCTCTCGCTGCTGAACGGACGAAAATAAAACCTCCCGGCAGCAACCCGACACGCAACATCTTTCGAATACCAATCCCCTCCGATCCGCCGCACGGTTCGATTTCCGCGACGACGTTGGCATCGCCTCGTCTTCGCATCTTCATTCGCTCGCTGTGTGGGTGGAGAGACGTCACTCTCTAGAACACGCACGCCCAGTCTCGCCCTCGTCTTGCGCGCGCGGCCGACAATGGCGAACGCAAATAACCAGAATGTTATCCGGAGGTATGGCAACCACCCGTATCAGATGCTCCTCTTTGTCATAACTTTTTTTTTTTTTTTTTTTTTTTTTTTTTTTGGTCCTCGGGCCGCATTGCTCGGGTGGCTGGCTGGCATACCCGGCAAGCCTGTGCTGCTGTGTCCCGTCTCTCTTCGTCCGTCTCCCCAGAATTCTTTCCTGACGAGGCATGCCATTCTTCCTCCCACGCAGGAAACTGGTCATCATCGGCGACGGAGCATGCGGCAAGACGAGTTTACTCAGCGTCTTCACACTCGGGTACTTCCCTACAGTGAGTAACCTTCAACATGATCCCTGCATCCTTCCGTTATCGTCACCGCAAGGTGGGATTGAGAAGCTCCATGACTGACTCTTTTTCTTATTGCAGCACTATGTAAGCATACCGCCGCCACCAGACATCCCAATTCGTCTTTTGCACTCAGACGATGCCCATTTCGATCACGAGCCAGCGCCAAACGAACCCCATTTCTGACCGCCCGTCTACAACCGCTGGAAATTAGATACCTACCGTATTCGAGAACTATGTGACCGACTGTAGGGTGGACGGAAAATCTGTGCAACTGGCACTATGGGATACCGCAGGCCAGGAGGACTATGAACGGTTACGGCCACTGGCGTACTCCAAGGCCCACGTCATCCTCATAGGCTTCTCGGTCGACACACCAGATTCTCTGGACAACGTGAAACACAAGGTACGATCTTGATCCCAGCATCTGCTTCCCGAACCCGAATACCCTCTTTGATACCACTGGTGGACGTCGGCTCGCCACCTAGCTACCGCTCGGCCGCCCAAGATAAGTCGGTGAAGCGGACATGTTACGTGTAACAAGCCAATTTCCGGACTCCGCATGCTACTGCACATGGTCGTGCGACCTCGTGAGCGTCCCGAGCCTACAAGGAATTACCACACCACACTGCGCAACGGCTACCCGAGGAGTAACGGCTACTATGTGTGGGGCGAGGTCGGGCAAATGAGCGGCAACAACAGAGCTGGCGTCCATCATGGCAAAAATTTGAAGGACTCTGGACTGACGACATTTCCACGGATCATTAGTGGATCGAGGAAGCGACGGAGAAGTGCCCAGGGGTGCCCATAATCCTGGTTGGGCTCAAGAAGGACCTGCGGGAGGACCCGGTAGCTATCGAGGAGATGCGAAAGAAGAGTCTCCGGTTCGTGACGGAGAGCGACGGCGAGTCGGCCGCCCGCGAGGTCGGCGCCCGCAAGTACCTCGAGTGCTCCAGCCTGTCGGGCGAGGGAGTCGACGACGTATTTGAGGCGGCCACCCGGGCTGCACTCCTCACTTTCGAGAAGGGCGAAGGAGCAGGCTGCTGCGTCATCCTATAGCCGGCCAAATCTCCCTTCTGCCCAGCTTTTCTGCATCTCCTGCCCGATGAACCCATGAGGGACTGAGGATGTGCATGCCAAGCTCTCTCCTGACTCGAGTCAGGGGTTGTCTGGGGGCGCGCCTGTCGTGGCAGGGCGTTGTCAATGTGTGGAAGAAACAGAACCTGAACCTGGGATGGCAGCTCTCAGTTCAACTCATCGGACCGACTACGCACCTCCTCACCGCGTCCTTGGCTCAATCGTCTCCTTTAAGAGCGCAGTCTCGCAATGACCTTTTTTTAACGACCCGAACGCAGAACGCCAATCTGCTCAATCCAATATCGACAGGACCAGCCCGCCGAACATCGCACGCATCTCGATTGAATCCCTTGTTTTTCGTCTTTTTCCCCCACAGTATCTGCCAAGACGCAAGGTTGGCCTCATTGTTCCTCGGGTGTATAATATGGGGTTGTAGACTTATTTTTCCTGCTTGTCATTTCTGAGTCTCTCATGTTGCCCCTCTTAGCAGCTCTATGTTGTATAAACCAGGCGGGCAGCGGACGAGGAGGAACGGAAGACGTCACAATAGCGGCTTAATGTCTCTAGCATGTTTCGGGAGGTCTTGTCTTTTCTTGTTTTGTGGGTGTTTTTCCTTATTATTTCAGCGGCCCTGCAGCAAAAAGCACTTGGCACTCCTTCCCACTGTTGGGAGATATGAGTTTGACAGGTCAACACCAGGATGGACATTCTGGCCAGACCGCCGCGATTTTCTTGGAAGCGGTTTCGCAACAACAGAAAAAAAAAAAAAAAGAAAAAGGGCAAAATTGAAGAAGCCATAATCGGCCAGATGTAACGGGAAAAGTGACCGTTTTTGAGAAGGGATGTGTGGATATGAGTTACCATGGGTAAATGCACATGTCATTCAAGCACTAGATTGGAAAATACACAACCAGATAAACTTGGTATATGTGCGTTTATCAGATGGAGACGAGCGTGGAGTGTACAGACAGGGAAGCCTCATTCCAATACCTTGTTTTGTGATGCCCGCCATCCCATTCTCCGACCACCACCCGTCCGTTCACCTCTTCCAGTCGTGGTTCCACGGTTGCCTCGCGGGCGTCTCGGTCTGGGGCCTGGCATACTCGATAGGGATCCCGTTGTGCCCGTACACGCCCTTCTTCTCCATGGCGACGCGGTAAAGATACCCTTCGTCCCTGGCTCCGGGACCAGCCGTCAGTCGGAGCTCCTCGCACGCGGCGCGCATCGACTGCCACTGGCGCATCAGGACGCGGCCCCGGGCTTCCCGCTGCTGGCGCCGCAGCAGGTTCCAGGCGCGGTGGATGGTCCAATGCCGCAGGTGCCGGTTGCGGCCCATGCGCAAGGGCGCGGGCACGCGCCGCACCTGCAGCACCACGCGCCGGAACGCCGGCAGTTTCGGGTCCTCCTGCGTCGTGCCCTTGTCCCGTCGCGCGGCGCGCGCTTTTTGCGCCGCCGCCAGCTGCTTGGCTGCTTTCCCGGCTTCGGACTTGCTCTGCTTCTTCTTGGCCGGCTTGGTGCTGCGCAGTGCTGGCGCGGTGTGGAAGGACCGTGCTGCCGCTGTCGGAGGAGGTTGCGGTGTTTGCGCTGGTCGGCGGGAGAGCGGAAGGAGGGGCAGTGGGAGTGGTTTTCGCGGTAATGGATGCGCCACGAGGGCTGCTGCGGGGAGGGTATGCCGAGCGAGGCTACGGCGGAGGGCGCCTCGCAGGCTCGATATTGAGGTCGCCATTTTCGTGGCGGGATGGGTGGTGGGAGGTGACGTCGGTGGAGCGGTAGATGTTGGTCGTCGGCCGGTTCGATTTTTTTTTTTTTTTCGGTCGCCGCCGTCGAACAGTGGTCGGCAGCGATGAGTACCCTCGTGGGCTGACGTCCTTGTCTTCGGCCAATTGGCCTGCGCCAGTTAAAATACAGCTTCAGGCTCGCCTTTGCGCGTCCTCCCCGGCCGATAGATCCTCAATGGGCAGCTCCGTCCTCCCGTCATTGAGGTCGAAAAATTGGCCCGCCATCGCACGTGATCACATGATAGGAGGGGTCAATGTCGACAGGGGCGACCCTGTCATTGCATCCATGAGCCTCATGACAGGGGTGGGCGGATCTGCCGTCTTCCCGTCTCCGTCCGCCTGGGGAAATCCTCTTGTTTCGATCTCCAGTCAATCCGGGCATCTGCCCATCAAACATGCTGTAATTTGACAGCCTCGCCGCTCGCAATGGACATGACATGTTGCTTTAGCCTCTCCTGGGTGGTCATCCGCGCCAAGCAAAACCTTCCTGGCTTTCCTTGGTCGTCTAGATGCCTCCAGCCTGTCGCCGCGGCGTTTCGCGGGGCATCTGACCTGGTCTTAATTGGGCACGCATCCATGTCCACAGCTTTCTCGATGCATGTTTTACTTTGCATCGCGAAGCTAGCCTATTCTCGCATTGATCTCACCCAACCCATCCCCTTGTGCTGTTCTGTCTAGTCTGACTAGCCTAGATGTTCTTCGTTTTCACCCCTCACATCCTAGACTGCCGCCTGTACGCCTGAATGGGAGACTTGAGAACGAGAAAGAGGAAAAAAACCTCCTGTCCTCCCGCTCACCGCCGTCGCCTGACGCAGGAGCCAGGACGGCCAGAATGAGGTAACAATAGGCCGATGGCTTGCTCCGCTGCCAGACCATTCGATTAGCCTTTATCTCCGCCGTGGACTGCGTCTGTGCAACACCTGGCGGCGGTAGTCTACGCATCATCCATGACGCCGCGCCTCAGTCTATTCCCCGAACAGACAAGAGGCGTATCACCAGTCTACTGTCGGTAGTGAGGGGGGAGTCGGTGTAGTTTTTCGGCCTGTCTATTTGGCTCGTGACAACAACGTTGTCCATCTTCCGCTCTGTGTATAAAAAGGAGCACGTCAGATCCCCTAGCTATCACTATCGCTAGGTAGCCTCTCGTATCGTATCACGGGTGTTATCTTGACATGCTACGTCACATGCTTTTGTTTACTCGATCCTGGTAACCCAAAGACGCGCATACGCTATTTCGAAACCATGTCTGGACCTGCCTCGCCAGCTGACGCCTCGGCGCCACCGACGCCCCGGGATCCGGGCGTCAGTGCCTCGACATCTATGACAGGGTCGGATCCGAGAGTTGCCATGGATACCACTGGAACGACAGGTCCGACAGCACGCACCACCACCGCCACCGCCACCGGCGCCGGGACCCCGCCTCCCGCACGCCGTAGAAGCAGCGCATCCACGGCCGGCTCGGGCCCGGACGCCGACATGGACGGCTCCACGGTCATGGATCCGCACGAAACGCTCCCCGACCCGGACGGCGACGGCGTGGACAACCAACACAAGCGCCAGGCCGTCAAGAATGGAAAAGCCGTGTGGACGCGCTACTGTGATGTCCAGCCTCTGACACGCCCCGCTGCAGCCGCGGCTGCCCCCGCGCCCGACGAACCGTCCGCGGGCGATGGTGGCGGCGACTACTACGACGTCGAGCCCGACGAAAAGGCGAGGCGCGACTGGGAGGTGGCGCAGGAGCGCGAGATGGAGCGCTGGGCGCTCGGCAGCATGATTGACCGCGGCTGGGAGGACTGAGGGGGAGCACCAGGGACCTTGATTTGCCACTACCTATGGCTGGCTGGGCGCATGCGGCGCTAGAAGTGATCTTTTTTGTGCTACCAGTTATCCTGATACCCAGCCGCGTCTTCAATATGTTTTTTTCTTGTTTGTGACATTGTAAGTATCTTTGGGATTTGGTTTGAGGAGCAAAGGAAGAGGGGGTTGTTCGTCCATTCATTCTATGTTGAGGATGGGTAGTGGGGAAAATTACATGAGACGGAATGGGCGCTTGGAAACCTTTGGGTTGGACACACCTTTGAGAGGCATCGGCTTTTGAGATGTAGTGCTGCAGAAAAAGCGAGTGGTTTTTGCATCAACGAAAGCCACAAAGCTCAAACATCATTGACTGCTTTGTACATCGTTTCGTTATCACCACCTCACCCTTGCTTGACGCCTGACGCCTGAGGTCTCATAGCGCAGGGACATGAAGACGCCGATATGGCGTGAGAGCAGACACTGGCAGAAACCGAATAAACGCTGCGAGCATGTAGCAGTAGCTCGGCTGTTGGCCGTTCCAAAGTCCGAAATTTGTTCTTCGTTTTTTTTCTGTTTAAATTATCCGTGAACCGCTCTCCCTTTTGAAATGAGTTCCCGGTAAGATGGTAGAAAACGCTTTTGATCCCAATAACGTAGATATTATGAGCATGCAACGACTTTTGTTTTTTCTCCAACCATGCGTCCTCTTGGTTTTGGCCTATTATGCTCTCAAAAGAGGTATGCTGCGTATAAAGATGGGCAGATAGCTGTGCTTGCGTGTGTGGTATAAACGGCTTCAAACTGCCGATTGGGTATCGATGAGAAGTATGAGGGGTGGTCGGGTTGTTAACCATGGAGGCCGTTAGTCCTGGCGCGCATCAACTCTCTCCTTTGCTTTTCCTTGTCTGTGGTTTAAACAATAATTAGCGTTGCCGAACCAAGAGATTAACAGATACCTAGAGTAAGCCACCGGGATAGACGTACCGGCATCGAACGTGATGAACTCGTGCAGTCCGTGACCAGTCGGTACCATGGGAAGCACCGGCACCTTTTTATCGGTGATGACCTCAAGTAGGGCCGGGCCGTCACTCTCGATGAGCCACTTCAGCGCGTCCACAACCTCATCCGGCTTCGAGACGCGCCTGTGCTGTACATCCATGGCCTCGGCGAGCTTCATGAAGTCAGGATTCCGCTGGTGGGTGTGTGAGTAGCGGTCCTCGTAAAACAAGTTCTGCCACTGCGTCACCATGCCCTGCTCTTCGTTGTTGAGCACGATGACCTTGACGCCGATGTTGAACTGCGCGGCCGTCGAGAGCTCAGTCAGGGTCATGTTGAAGGAGGCGTCGCCGTCAATGTCAATGACAAGAGCATCAGGCTTCGCCACCTTGGCGCCGATAGCCGCTGGCAGGCCGTAGCCCATGGTACCCAGGCCTCCTGAGCTGATCATAGTCCGAGGGTGGCGCCACCTGAAGTGCTGCGCTGCCCACATCTGGTGCTGGCCGACGCCAGTTGTGATGATGGTCTTGTCCTTGCGGTCGGCAGTCAGGTTGCTGAGCTCCTCAATCAAAGTCTGGGGCTTGATCAGTCCGGAGCGCTCCGCCTTTTCGTAGTTGGAGAAGGGCCACTTCTGCTTCCAGCTCTTGATTTGGTCAAACCACTCTTTGCGGTCTGCCATCGACTTTGCCTGAACCCTGGGTAGGAGTTGCTTGAGGCTGTCTCCCACATCGCCCTCGATGGCAACAGTGGCCTCGATGACCTTATTAATGTTCTTGGGCAATATTTCAAAGTGCACGATTCCGCCACGGTCCTCCTTAGCGGCGGCCCTGGCGGCAGGGGCAAACTTGGGAATGCTGAGGGTGACACGGTCATCGAAGCGACCACCGAGGGCAATGATGAGGTCTGCCTCCTGCATGGCCATGTTGGCGTAGGCCGAGCCGTGCATACCCAGCATGTGTAGCGACTTCTCGTCCAGTTCGTCGAAGGCTCCCAGGCCGTGCAGAGTGGTGGTCACGGGGATGGAGGCCTTATCAGCCAGTTCCTTGAGATGCTTTACGCCATCCTTGGAGCAGATGATACCGTGCCCAGCGTAGATGAGGGGCTTCTTGGCAACGCTGAGCAGCCCGGCAACACGGTTGAGTTCTGACGCGAGCATCCCCTTCGTCACGTCCTGACGGACGCGACCGATCAAGGTTTGCCAGGGCCGCCGAACTGGTTCAATAGGGATGCCCTTCCTTAGGATGCCGGCAGTGATGTCCTTGGGAAGATCAACAAGGACAGGGCCGGGGCGGCCGCTGGTGGCAACCTCAAAAGCCTCGTTTATCCTGCGAGGGATCTCAGCCACGCTCTTGATCATGACATTCCACTTGGTGCAGGATCGGGAGATTCCGATGACATCAGCCTCCTGAAAGGCGTCACTGCCGATGGCGCTGGTGACAACCTGACCGGTGAAGACAACCATGGGGACACCGTCGGCCAGGGCGTCGGCCATGGGCGTGACGACATTGGTGGCGCCGGGTCCCGAGGTGACGAGCACGACACCGGGCTTTCCCGACGCGCGGGCGTAACCCTCGGCCATGTGGCCAGCGCCCTGCTCATGTTTGGGAAGGACGAAGCCGATGTGCGGGGAGTTGTAGATTGCGTCGTACACGGGTAGGATGGCGCCGCCGGGATAACCGACTGTGACTCACATGTTAGCAGGCGGCCTATATGTGCTCATGTTGCGTCGCGTGCCGGATGTTGGGGGATCAAGACTTACAGATGTGCTTGACGTTGTGCTTCAGCATCATCTCGTGGAAGATCTCGCCGCCGGTTTTGCCAACAAATCTTGATTGAGTAGGCGCATTGTCAGTACACCGACCCGTGTAACAGTAAGGGTCTAGCTTGGCGGCGGCGGGTTGCGGCGGGCTGGTTGCTCAGAAATTATCGAGGCGGAAACGTACGTCTCGTCCAGCTCGCCCTCTTGAGGGTCCACCAGCGGTTGGACATGGTCGTTTGCCCTGGGTTCGGCATTAAAGCTGGGGCTAGGCTTCGCGCGAGGGCTCCTTGGTGCAATTGAGATGTTAGAATCGCTCGTCCCAAGGCCGCGAGGGAGTTGGCGACCGCGGCGCAAGGAACACTCGGAGGTGGGGGCGAGCGAGGGGCGCCGCCAGGGGTCGACTTACACGGCTGCCTCCGCAGCGGCGGCCGATGTTGACTTATTCCTGATGCCAGCGGCCCTACTGACAGCCGCGACGGTCTTGAACGAGCTGGGAGTGTTGGTGAGGGCGCGAGGGCGACATGATGGCGATTGAGTCACCGCCCTCAGCGCCTTGCAAGTCTGGCCACCGGCGGAACGGAGCATGGCTGGAGGAGGCGGCCCGGAGGGATTGGGAAAGTGAGAACCTTGGGCAGCCAAAAGGGAAAAACAGAAACCAGAAAGACAACTAGAAGAACTGAAGAGGACGGAACAAGAAAGTGAGCAGGCAGTCACCGTAGTTCACGAGACTTGGGTCCGATCGACGACTCCTCGTGTGGTGACTCCGACAAGACCTAGGTGGGTGGCAACTGGCGAGACAGGAAAATCTGGGGATCGTCGTGCGGAGACGATCGAAAATTTGGTAGCCCAAAACGGCAAATGTGGGGTAAAATTTCTGTGCACGGAGCACTTGCTGCGCCGAACACACCTAGTGATTGCGATATCGGAGCGCAAAGACAAAACGGCAGCAAATTGATTGGACAATGTTGTGCGGGAGGTGGGCGGAGAGTGGCGGCCAGCCAGCTAAAAGAAAGTATAAAAAAATGAATAAACAAAATGCAAGTCTAACACCAGCCCGCCCTAAATACATACAGCCAGGAGAAAGTGCCCACAACCGTCTAACAAATGGTTCCCCTACCTCTACCTCTCAGGGTGCTCCGTCAGCTGCTCTCGTCTTGTTACACAACTTTTCTGCCATCTCAAGTGGTGTTTTGGAATCCGAGTCCTGCAGTAGGACTGACGCCGGCCGCTAGGAGGATGTCGACCGCCTCGTCGTGCCCGAGCAGGCACGCCTAGTAGAGCGCCGTCTGCCTGATGCCGTCGGTGGCGTCGACCTAGGCCTGCGCCATGCGTGAGCAGCCGCACAACGGCCGCATGGCCGTCCATGACCGCCGGGTGTGGGCGCGTGAAGGCGCCTTTGAGCCAGGCCCGCTCCGGGTGCGCGCCCTTGTCGAGCAGGAGCCGGGCCGCGCCATCGTGGCGGCTCTCAGAACGGCCTCCTGTTGCAGCGCCGCCGCCTCCCCATCGCCCATCGAGCTCACGTCGGCGCCGCGCTCGGCGAGGGGCCGCAGGATGCGTCTGTCAGTGCCAGCCCATTCTTGGCGGCCAGGTGCAGCGCGTCGTCCTGCGAGTATGACGGCGCACCCGTGAAGGTCTGGAGCGCCTCGTTTAAAATGAGCTTGACCGTGTCGATGTCGCAGCAGCCCTCCGTACGAAGCTGCCACTTCTGAGAAATATCAGCCAACCACTGAGGGCCAACAATGATGGTGCTAGAGTCCTTCTTTTAAAAGCCTTATAACGGCCGCGTGATTTCTCCACTTGGCGCAGTACAGCGGCGTATTTCCCGAATCGTCTCGCGCTTCCTTGTTGGCCCCTGGCTTGTACGAGCAGCCTCGCGACGGTCTCGTCCCCTTTTTTCGCGGCCAGGTGCAGCGGCGTGTGCCTTTGTTGATCTTTCGCCTCCTTTTCGGCGCCCGCTTGTAATAGCAGTCTTACGATGGCTTTGTGCCCGTTTTGCGCGGCCAGGAGCAGTGGCGTGAGCCTTATAATATTTTTCGCTTCCTTATCGGCGCCCGCCTCTATGAGAAGTTCCGCGATGGCCTTGTACCCGTTTTCCGCGGCCAGGTGCAGCGGCGTCCGCCTATTGCGGTTTTTCGCCTCCCTTTTGGTGGGTTTAAAAATTTGAACCATTTCCGCCATTTCTGTTACTGCTGCTAGATGCACGATAGTTTTGCCGTGGTGATTTTGTATTTTTGTGTTTGTGTTTTGCCTTAGATATTTAATGATATCTTTATGCCCAAGATATGCAGCCCAATGTAGTGGAGTGGTTCCTAAGGCGTTTGGAATATTAAGGGCTGCTCCTGCCTCGATCAATTGCCTTACCGCATTGAGATGGCCATTTGTTGCTGTATAATGTAATGGTACTATTTTATTTTTGCCACGAATAGAAAGGTTTGTATGTTTTCGTCTGTTGCAGCCAAATCAACCGAGCCCTGCGCCCTTCCCTTGCCTGGTATTTCCACAACGTGTCCACATGCCAGCATGCCAACCACCAAAAGCATTGTCCCAATCGCAGTACAAGGGAACGCATAACCATCGATGGGTTTTCCGTCCTTCTGGAATGCCAAGGTCGGATGATAGGTGGCAAACCCGGAGTACGCGAGGACCCCCAATTGGAGGATTGTCGCAACAACCGCTACTGCGCGTAATTCTCCTCTCCCGAACTGATTGTGGGAATTGAGTGAAACGTTTGGTGCAGCAGCAGACTTGTTTCGTATTATAACGACCTGTTGTGCGTCATCTGCCAGTACTCCCTCCTGTCGTGGGTCATCTGCTGGTGCTCGTTCCTCGTCTTTCTTCGGCGAAGTACGCCATCGGCGGAAGTCATCCTTGAAGTTCTAATCTTAAGGAAAGGTAAGGACGTATTTGGCAATAGGGAAGTGATAGAGTTACTAACCAATTTCCTCCAGATATTGGCATTCGCCCCTTGTCGCTTCGTCCAGGTCGCATGTCTTTACGTTTGGATGAGAGCCTTCGCCGTCCTGGCTTCCTTGCTGTTTACTTTGGGGTAACAGGCATATAAACTCCACGACCGGAGCTGATCCCGTACACCTCACCACCTCTTGGCCGTTCCAGACCTCGCAGGTTTCTTTTGAGGTGGACGACATTAGCTCCGCTTCGGCGGCCGTGAGGTTCTCCCTGGCTCCTCCTATAACAGCTTTGAGCCATAAAGGGCCGCCGACTCTGATTGCAGCAACAATGGTGGTAATTATGCCCAGGGGAGCCATAGCTAATATGATATTGTCAGCCCAGCCCATCGACTGGCTCATAAACTGCATGGTAACTCGTTCTCCGAAAAGCGCCAGCAGCCTGGCGGTACAAAAAACTATTAGTACACGAGCTAGAATCGGGCAGGGTTGTCAGACGTACGGCGCCACAGGACGGCTGCGGGACAAATGTTGGCCACGGCCAGGTCAAAAGAGGCCGCCCAGACAGCCACATCTGGTGCAGCCAGTAAACAGCAACCATCACCAAAGTGCACTTCTGTCGGCAAATAGTCACCCACCCCACTACACCCATTTTCGCTCAAGTTTGTCCATTTGGTAATTTGTCCACTGCCTATCAGCTCCTCCCGACTCAAATTCCAGAAAGTAGCTCGACCGTGACGGTGGTGCGGTATTAGCGCTTTCGGGGAGGCTTAAATATACCAGGTGTGAACTTGGGTGTATTCGGGTGCGAAGCGCGCCACGGGCCGTATGTCGTGGGTCGGGCTAGGGCATCAAAAGTTGCCGCCGAGGTGATCTGTAGCCTGAGGACTAATTCGACACATCGTCTGTCGTATGTGTCGTCGCATGCGACTTTCTTCGAGTCCTCTTCTCTCATGTACCCTTAACCGCTCTCAGGCACGACTAGTTACATTCCCCGCTTGCTTGCCTTCGATTTACGGGTGGGCTGGCCGTCCAGCGCCGCGCCCAATGAGAAAGTCCCAGAGCCTGAATGAGGCCCCTTAACAACGGCCGCATTTGGGACGATTCTATCCATTGTCTGGCTCACCGCGGGCGGACTGAGAACCGGGAAGGACCCCAGAGTCCGACCTTGCGCACCAGGGTCCATCAGGGTCCTGCAGGGACTCAGGCCTGTGGCTGCGGCGAGGCAAGGGGTGGGCCCAGGACGACATCTTGTGTTCTCGTGCGATATCTCCAGGCTTGGGAGGGGCAAAATACAAGGCGGACCCCTTGCATCAGGAATCCCACAACCAAGATTCTGTCTGCGTCGTCGCCTTCTTTTATACGGCGAGCTCCGTCAGCGCATCCCCGCAAGTGTCTCATTTAATCCCTCGTTCGCTTCCTTTTGGTAGGAGGAGGTCCTCGACCGAATGTTGTCCTTTCTCCCGTGTTTGTTTCCATCAGCCGTCATCCTCGACGACCATCTACACCTTCCTGGATGCCTGATCTGGTCTCTTGACGATACCCTGAAACCCTCGGTCGGCGCTTATCGACGGCCGGTGACGCTTGGCTTCTCACAGCTGGATGGGCCCGACTATCTGCCTAGGTGGTCCGACATCGAACAAACCCCACCACGTCTTTATATCGACGACAGCGATGATCAAGAACCTCAGAGAGTCTACAAAGAGCCAGGCAGAGAGGCCACGATGGGGCTGCCGCCGAACTCGGGGTGAGCATGTCACGATGGCCAGGGCAATATCGGAATCTTGCCTGGAACATCCACCATCTCCGGGTTACTAGGGCGGGCCATCACATCAGGGATGGCAGCTTGAGTCACTATTTGAGGATCAAGGGGATGTCGCGACGGGATTCCATCGTCGACAGGTGGGAAAGGAGCCGGAGAAAACTACATGGCCAGGACCTACCAAGACAGTACGCATATTACATACAGCTCGTTCGCATAGCCCTCTCGACGTCGATACGGCAACGACGAACCGACTATGCTGTCCCTGAACCCTGGACTACGTGACAACGACTAGGGCGGCCCGCGCCATCATGTATATGCCAAGTCGCTAGCCCTGTCAACGCCTGCTTGCGCTCTGGGTAGGCGTGCCGGGCCGTCCGCGCCACCACGACCGGTCGACTACCGACAACTCGTCAAGCTAAGGCATAGAAGCCTGCAGCGGCGAACGACGTCGTGTATCTCGATACCGATCCATTCCCAGTACTCAACGTTTAGATACCCGCCTATCGGACAGCTCAGACAGCCCAGACGGCCCTTCAACAGCACGATGAGTTCCTGCGCACTTACTTCAGTTGGCACAGTACCGTGCTTGCTTTTGGGTGAATCGGACGTCGTCTCTAGCCCTGAGCGGCTAATGCGAGATAGATGACGGGGCCTGCATGCCTGATGCACATCATCATCCGCTGGTCTACCTTAGATCGGCTGCTCATGTGACATGTCCAGTGCCAGCAACGACACGATCCCTTCGAGAATGGATACCCGCAAGGTCAAAGTATTGGGGAATCTGGGGTCGAAGACCGACTTTTACTCCAAATCACGAAAGGCTGAACTTGACAGTGGATCATGTGCGGTCTAAATTACACCAGATAATGAGACCAAACAAACCACCCGACGAACGAGGACTGTCGCTGGCTAAAGACACTGACAAGGCGGGATATTAACTCCTAACAGACGAGAACGAACCAGGGACCATGCATTTCCGACAAAGCAGCAGATGCATGAAGCCGATTAAATCCGCATATCGTGCTGTTGGCCTTTGGTATTATCAGTTACCCCCAACTGACGACACCAGGCAACACGGCAAAAATTGTTGTACACGCAAGGAACGCAGAGGAAATCGAGAACAAAGGAAAAGATGAACGCATCGAGCGAGGGAACGAGAAAAAACCATCGAGACCGAGACTGCATTAACTGGTGGTTGGTGTTGGCGGCTCACCCATCACTTCTCCCTACAGTCAGTCATCAGCCGAGAATCACCCCAAGAAGCGAGGTTCGGAAAGTGCAGGTAAAACAAAGGGGACTACTCACAGGAGGGCGAGGGTCAGGTCACCGTGGATGCGGGCCTTGAGCTCGATCTCGACCTCGAGGTTCAGCTCGAGGTGCAGCTTGAGCGGGTTCTTGCCGCCGTCGTCCTTCTGGACCTGCTGTTGTTGTTGTTGCTGCTGCTGCTGCATCTGCATCTGCCACTGCTGCTGCTGCCGGCGCATCTCGGCCTCCATCTCGGCCCGGGTGTAGCTCTTGTTGCTCGACTTTTGCCGGCGCCGCGGCGGCTCCTCGTCGGCGACCTTGGTCTTTTGCAGCTGCTTCTTCTTGTCGCGGCTGCCCTGCTGCTGCTGTCGCTGCTGCGACTGTTGCCAAGGCCGGGCGTCCTCCCCGTCGGGTGTGGCCGGCTGCGACATGGACGGCGCTGACCGCCGGTCCTCGGGCTCCACGTCCTCGTCCTCGTACTCGAGCTCTGGCTCGTACTCTCCCTCTTCTCCTTCTTGTTCCTCGTCATCGTCATACTCCTCTCCGTCCTCGGCCTCTTCGCCGTTGTCGTCATACTCCTCCTCGCCTGGCTCCTCCTCGTCGTATGCTTCTTCAGCAGCTTCAGGCTCCACATCTTTTTTGGGTTGAGGCTTTGGCT
The DNA here is from genome assembly GCA_003049465.1 of Magnaporthiopsis rhizophila. NCBI lineage: Eukaryota > Fungi > Ascomycota > Sordariomycetes > Magnaporthales > Magnaporthaceae > Magnaporthiopsis > Magnaporthiopsis rhizophila. The sequence goes on from PYSS01000144.1 coordinate 14,922, forward strand.
CGGCCGCTTCCTCCTCCTCGTCCTTCACGTCGGCTTTCTTGCCCTTCTGCTCCGATGGTGCCGGCTCGGCCTTCTCGTCCACCTTGGTGTCGGTGGGCTTATCCGCGCCGGCCTGTTCGGGCTTCTTCTCGTCAGGTTTGCCCTGCCCCTCGTTGTTGAAGTTGTTGTTATCCCACGGCTGTTGTGGCTGTTAGTTACCGCCAATTGCTGCGCAAAGGTCTCGCCTCGAGATACACATACCGAAGACATCCTGGCGAGGACTCAAGCGAGTATTATGATTATGTTTACAGATGATGTGGTAGTAGGTAGGTGGTAGCTAGTGCTACCGGATAGTTTAGGTCGGGAGTGGATGGGATCAGTTGTTCGAAGGCGAGGGAGAGGAAGGACGATGTCTACTACTGGAAGTGCAGTGCAGAACGAAGACGAAGCCAAGTGGAATGGAGATCAGAGGGATTACACCGCACACAGAAATCAAAAGAACAAGATGGTGGTGTATAAATCACACACAAGACATGCGCGAAGGGTCGACACTTGGCTCTCAAGCAGGCTTGGAGCAGGAACCCTGCGGCACCGCGGGCATGACCTCTACTACGCAATGTCTTGTCGGAAACATGTTTTTTTGCCTAGCCCTAACCTCTTCCACACTGCCCACCGACCGGTGGGAGTCCCCGAACAGCCACAGGCGATGTCGTCACTTGACGTTATGGTGTGGGTGGACGTATCAGGTTTGCTGGCAGCATGACAGATGGTAGCCTTTGGGCATCGTGTTGAGAGTTGGGCCAGGGAGGTGGAAAGGGTGTGGCTGATGAGAGGGAACGAGGGAACGAGTTGCGCCTGGAAAGGATAGTCGCTTGAGATGAAACAGTGACGTCGTGCATCTGCTGGAAGACCCCTTTCGCAGATCTTTTAGAAAATGAACGGTACGGCAAGTGGGTGGTAATGACAGCTGGGCTCTGGGGGTGACGCATCTGCTAACCATGGTTCGAAAAGTGGGAATTTCTGCAAGGCCTGCATAACTTACAGGTACAGGCGAGAACGCCGAGAGGTGCAGCTATACACGTGCTAGGAGGACTTTTTTTGACTACACACCCTCTTGTGCCCATTGCTGCTCTTCGCGAGATGACTTTCTTTTTGACCTTGGAAACGGAGGGGGCGTGCATCCACGACCTGACTTGAACGGGAACCGCTGAAGGCTGGGGGGTGTAAATAGGGTCGGGGCTTATATTGGCAAGACAAGCGAAGAACGGGCTCCGCTCTGTGCTACCGATGGTGTTGGTGCTTGCGAGATAAGTTTGGCAGCCCTACCTGACGCAACAGCAAAGAACAACACGAGGCCGAGAGAGCCATCGAGAGTAGCAACGATAGGAGACATTGTCGTGGACAAACTGGTTTCTTGCCGCTTGGCTCCGTCCAACAGGCGACATCACACAACCCACCGCCGCGTCGCCGAGCTCATCAGATTTCGAATCCTCTCGCCCCTCGTCGAAAGCCGTTGGGACATTCCAGAACCCGGTCACCACTTCACCAGACACGCGGTGGTGGCAGCAGCAGCATGTTCGCCATCGGACTCCTCGCCATCGGGGCCATCCCCACGACGATAGGGGTGGGCCAGGCCGTCAGCGCGCAGAAGAAGCAGAACGCGGCCCAGAAGGAGCAGGCAAAGTTCCACCTCACGGCGAAGCTGTCGCTGGGCGGACGCCCTCCCATGGAGGCCATGATTGTGCTGAAGGACAACAAGGTCAGTTTGAGACGAGCTGAGCTCATCTGCTTGTTTTTTTTTTCTCGCTTTCTCTTCACCGGAGCTTCTTTTCCCGTTGGGCCACTCGCAGGGGGTTTGCTTGGTGATTGGTGCCGTTATGCGGTCAGTGGCTTGCATAGCTAGCTCATTCCACTACTGAGACCCTCCCTTGTCACCGACCGGCCGCTCAGCTCACCTACCTTGTCTAGGTATCTGTTCAAAACAGTACCTCCCTCCCTGCCCCCATTCTTGCTGGAATGACCCATTTCGATGACGTCTCAGCACATGCACACTCCCCTCACAAGAAGAGACTAGCGTTCTCGTGAGCTAATGTTTCTCTCGGGTTCCAACTTTTTCCACCCGGGCAGCTTTGGATCGATCACCAGGATAGCCCGGTCGAGGGCCACAAGTTCACGGGCTACTACTTCACGTACCCGAGCGAGGAGCAGCACAAGGGCGTCGTCACCACCATCGCCATCGACCCTCCCATGCTCAACTGGGTCTACGTCGACAAGGACACGGCCACGCTGCGGCACGGTGGGCGCAAGGACACGCTGGGCCATGTCATCGGGCCTTGGTGGTGGAGCGACGACGAGACGTACCTGACGCTGCGCGGCTCGGCCGACGGGTTCGTGGCCGAGGAGGACCCGGAAAGTAAGAAATGGTTCTTGAGATACAGCGGTCTGCCCCAGCAGCAGCAGCAGCAGTCTGGGGATCGAGATCTGTTGTGTGCCGAGAGAAGGGAGTCCCAGAGTGACAAGGGCCACGTCGATCAGCAGGAGGATTATGACGAGGAGGAGGAGGGGGATGACGATGATGACTACGATTATGGTACCAGCTCGGAAGAGGACGACGAGGAAGAGGAGGAGGGGTGTGCCGGACCGCGGAGGGTGAGGGTACTGCTTCGAAGGCGCATGTTGCTGGGCATGGACAGCCGCTATGTTAAGCGAGACTAATTCGGGAGCCGACGGTGCTTGGCCAGGCCAGATAATACTGTAGTTGGATACCTAAACATCATTGACCGTTTCTCGGGGAAAAAAAAAAAAAAAAAAAAAAAACAGGTCTTATTTTTCCGAAAGGTACCCGATGATACGGTGGCGGGGGTGTCACGGTCACGGTGTGTTCCAGGCCGTGAATGTTTTCCAGCCCTCCCTAGCAAATATCCAATCTAAGGGCGTCGATTTGCTTAAAGTGATGAAAGTGGCGGTGGGTTGGGGTGGATGAGATGGGACGCTCTCGCTCTGTCCTCAACTCTTACCCCTGTGCGCGTCTTAGCGATCTGCAGCGCCGGGCCGCTTGTACCATTATTTTTCACCCCATGGGTTTCCCATCTACCGCCACACCCCCTCCCTTGATAGACCCCCACCCTACGATCATAGCCTTGTTCGTCTTTTTCCCACACCACACCTTTTGCGCGATCCTGTCTTCGCACACAAACGTTTCTTTTTTGCTGGGCACAAGAGTCACTCCCCTGCATGTCGCACCCCGCGACTGGGGCTCTTCTCCATATTCACATCATAGGCAACAGTACGTAAACCTAAATCTCCCTCCCCTTTGAGTAGTAGCGAGCTGTTCAGATGATGATGGAGGAGGCTATGATTTCATCACCTGCACTAGGCGTCTGAGTATGTTGCTGTCTTGGGGGTTTGTCTTAGAGTACGGAATCAGGTTTTGCATCTTGGTCGAAAGATGGCCTCGCTTGTGTTGAAAAGGGCTCGCACACACCATCGATCCGATCGAGCAAAATGTCCAGTGTTCACCACATCCATCTCGCTTCATCTTCGACATTCCCGTGGCGCTTGATACTCTGAGGAGACGATCCTCTTGCTCTTTCATCCCTCTCTTCCGTTTGCTGTCCGGTACCTCTCCAATACTTCGCAACACTCCATACACAAACCCTCCACCCACCAAAGAAACCATGTCGTCCCCAGCCAGAGGATCCATGGAGAAGCCTAGGCGCAAGCCGCAGACGTACGAGTCTGATCCCGAGGCGGCCGAGGAGTCGGTCGAGGAGCAGCCGTCGCCGCCGCCGCGCCGCCGCCAGGTGCAGCGCAGGAAGAAGCAGCAGCAAGGCCCGCTAGATCTGGCTGGCCTGGACGGCGTGGGCCAGACGGCCGGCGGCGTGGTGGGCGGCGTCACCAACACGCTGGGCGGCGTCGCGGGCCAGGCTGTCGACAATAACGGCGGCAAGAGCGACACCCTGCGCCTCCGCCTGGACCTGAACCTCGAGGTTGAGATCACACTCAAGGCCAAGATCCACGGTGATCTTGAGCTAGCGCTGCTGTAAGTTACTTCCCTTGGATATCTTTTTTTTTCTCCTCCACTATCCTGCACTTTTTTTTTTCTCCACCCGCTGCTCTGCTCTGCATGCCTGTCCACTATCTCCCCTTCCATCAACGTCCCTATCCGCCCTCTTCTCCCTTGCCCCAACGCCCACAGCCAACTCCCCCAGCCCCATCAACGGGCCACCCCGATGTCAAAAAGTCACAGCCAAGAGTTCTTACACATGTGCCAAAAGGACGGGTTAATGACCTCTCATTGCCAACCTTAATCCAGCGAAACTTGAGAGTATTTTTTAATTATACAGATCCGTCGGATTTCGGGCCGGGGATCTCCCGCACAGCGTGGTAGGGAGGGAAGAAATGATGGGTGGCGGGGTGACAGGCTTGCAGCCTTCCCCAATGCGCCCCCCGGCCCCTTACCAACCACTGCGTCAACAGGGGCAAGCGGGACGGTGCCCAGGGTTATTGGGATTGAGATTGGGCAGACGGGGGAGATTTTGGTTGGGGACGGTGTTAATTACCGCTGACAAGACTTTTTCTTTTCTTTTTGCGTCTCCGCGGTCGGGCGTCCGAATCGGCGCGTGTGGAGCAGAGCAGAGCAGAGCATCTTCCTTTTCGTTTTTGTTTCCTCACCCACTCACCTCAAGGAGGCTAATCACTCATGGTATAAACCTCGTTTCTAGGAACTGAATAATCACTGTATAATTATTACCGTCGTTGGGTCTTAGACGTTCGTTTCCCTTCGAGTATACGCGTGTGTTCGTTTCTGACCCGGTTAGGATACGCTATTATGCAGGGCCGCGGGTTGCATTGTCGTGGCACTCGGTGGATGCCGAATTGATAGATGGGTTCGGGGATGGCGGGTGCGGTTTTTCTGGGGGGATGGCAGTATGTCGGCAGTCCCGAGGCAAAGCAAAGCACCCAGACCAGGTACCATCTCTTGTGATGGGGAGGGTTGGTTTGCTTGGGTCGTATCCCCCTGGCGTCATGTGGTTGCTTTTTAGTCTTGAGTGTCTTTCAAGTTGATCTCTTTTTTCCCTGCTTTTTAGCTTAAAGACGACAATATCTGGCTTTTTTTTTTTTTTTTTTTTTTTGTACGGCTGCGACTGATAGAGGCGGGTGGTATTCGCTAAACAAAATGGGCACATACGCCTCATACACGAAGAGCGCAGGCGATTAGGTGGCGAGCGAAAAAAAAAAAGGCACCTTAGCGTTGGTCGCGGAAGCCCGCCGCATGAACCCTTCGGCAGCTTGGTCTTTTTTAGCGGTTACATAGCGTCTCGCCCAGCGCGGTTGAAGCCTGGGCGAGAACGACACTTGCCCAAGGCCCAAGAAAATGGTTATGCGGAAAGGGTGCCTGCAGCGATGCACCGGCCCTGCAGCGACAAGCTCGAGACGAAGAGGGTGATCAGCTTGACAGGGCAGATTGCCCAGCGCCCAGCCCGAGATAAGCGTTTTCGTATGTACTGTACCAGGCCCCCAAGCCATCCAACCAGCTAGAACATCCGAAAAACGATCCCACCTTGACGCAACTTCGAAGGCGAAATGTTTTTGCAATCTCGATCGTTGTTTCCGCATCCGACGGGTGTTGACAAAGCTGACGTACTGCACAGTAGCTGGACTTGAACGAGCCAGGGGCTGAGATGAAAGGGAGGAGGCGTCTGTACAGAAAACACCTAGCGACAAAAGGGGCATATGGTCCGGGGCGACGTCAAAGGCTGTCGTTGGGGCGGGTGCCACACTTGCCAGCCACAGCTGTGGCCAATAGGAAAACTAAGATTGTGGATTGGGACCCATGTTGGGATGGACCCATGTCCTGGTCGAGCCCGCGGATCAGAAGAAAAAAAGGAAAAAGGTTGGCATCTCTTCCAAGTTTTTCAGTCGTTGGCCAAAGCGCCATGGCTCTAGAACGGCCGCTGCTCAGTGTTTGAGCCGTGCCAAGCCCTAAGATACGACGTCGGTGCATGAGGTGGAGGGTGTGTGCAAGGGGCAGACAGCCAGACGGGTGCTGGCGCCGGTGCTGACAGCCGGTCGTGAGGTGTCCAGGGGTGTTGGCCAGGCAGGCGACAGTCGGAGAGGAGGGGCGATGCATGGGCTGTGCTCGCTACGCAGACGAGGACGCGGCTTTGCGTGTTTATTCGTTTCTGAAAGTTTCCAGAGCCCCATAGGATTCACAAAGATCCTCCCCCAATGATATAGGTATCGGCCAGGATTATCCTAGCAAAGGATCACTCGTAGGTTTATGCCGCTTTGGATAAATTCGACTAGTACATGTGCTTCGGCGCCGGCCCCTAAGATGCGGATAACGAATTACCTACGGTGGGAGCTGGACCTTCCGATATTTCTAGGGAAGGTGCCAGTTGGCCTGTTGCGGACCCGAAGGCGGGGACGGCGAAAAGAACGACGGGGCGTGAAAACAGAGCGTCACAGTCACGACGAACGCTGTGCGAGTCTGCTGCAGCGGATCCACCACAAGACCCCTGTCAAGATTATTCTCCAGTCGCACAATTTGCTGGATTGGGTCTGGACCCGTCACGCTTGTGCAACCAGCATGGTGCTTCTCGGGGCAGGCACGCGCCGCGGGTTACTCAACAGCGACGAGACGCAACATAGTGGGTTGGACAGAAAAAGCTCGAGTCCATCAGTAACGCGAAACCTGACGGACGAACACGTTTGTGGTCTGTCGTCGACGAACGCAAAATCTAAGACAGCCCCGCCCCGTTCGACCCAGCCCGAAATCACGGGAAACATGAGAATTCGATCTTTGTCTTTGCTTTGCCGTCCGTTCCAAGATTGCGTGTCCCGCGGGCGGCTGCTCCAGCCGAAGCAATGACTCGTACCCGAGGGGGCTCCCGCGATCACATCTCCACTTTCAACGTCGGTCGATCCAGAACGCCGATGGCCGACTCTGCGGAGAGGACAGCGTGAATTTCCAGCATTTTGTGTTTGCGAGTCGACTCTGTCGTCGGTCGGGGTTGTTTGAATTCTACTGATATGTCTGTCTTTCTTACCCGTTTCTCCCAAAGCACCCCAGAAGTTTGTGTGGGTGGCCAAGAAGAGCGCCCCAACCCCTCACTTTCGGCTTCATCTGCTAGTGCTGCAACATTGCACGTCTTTTTCTTCCCCTCGTGTCTGCAACTTCTCGGCGCTCCACTCCAGGATCCGCCTGGCCGAGTCAGAGTGCGGACATACATACCGATGCAACCTTTCGACGTAGGTGCGTGGTCTGGACTCGCTGCCCTGGAGCGAGGGATGCGGCACTTGAACCGGTTCGTTTCCGACCCATACCAAGACGAAGTGTGGTGTGGATGGGTGGGCACTGGCCACTGGGGCACCCAAACCTGCACTTTGCCATCTTTCTCGTCAACCCCGGAAAACGCCGACTAAATCGTCGCTCGCCGTGACATGCTGAGTGGGTATCCCCAGTGCTTTTGAACTGTTCCAAGAGACCCCGCCGACGGTACAGACCGCATATCTCACGATGCGACGTCATTACAGCTGCGGTGCTAATCTGGCTGGGCGGAAAATCCGCTCGTCCCCATTCCTGTCCCGCCCCAAGATGGCGGACCACCCCGGACTGTTCATCTTCCTCGTGGCTGTCTGGCTGGGCATCCAAGAGCCCACGTAAATCTCCTGTGCGTCTACCTGACAAGCGATACCGCCGGCTTCAATGACCGCCGCTTCAATGACCGCCGCTTCAATGACCGCCGCTTCAATGACCGCCGCTTCAATGACCGCCGCTTCAATGACCGCCGCTTCAATGACCGCCGCTTCAATGACCGCCGCTTCAATGACCGCCGCTTCAATGACCGCCGCTTCAATGACCGCCGCTTCAATGACCGCCGCTTCAATGACCGCCGCTTCAATGACCGCCGCTTCAATGACCGCCGCTTCAATGACCGCCGCTTCAATGACCGCCGCTTCAATGACCGCCGCTTCAATGACCGCCGCTTCAATGACCGCCGCTTCAATGACCGCCGCTTCAATGACCGCCGCTTCAATGACCGCCGCTTCAATGACCGCCGCTTCAATGACCGCCGCTTCAATGACCGCCGCTTCAATGACCGCCGCTTCAATGACCGCCGCTTCAATGACCGCCGCTTCAATGACCGCCGCTTCAATGACCGCCGCTTCAATGACCGCCGCTTCAATGACCGCCGCTTCAATGACCGCCGCTTCAATGACCGCCGCTTCAATGACCGCCGCTTCAATGACCGCCGCTTCAATGACCGCCGCTTCAATGACCGCCGCTTCAATGACCGCCGCTTCAATGACCGCCGCTTCAATGACCGCCGCTTCAATGACCGCCGCTTCAATGACCGCCGCTTCAATGACCGCCGCTTCAATGACCGCCGCTTCAATGACCCACTGAATTTTATACACATCCAGCCACTCACGGCCAAGTGGGCGCTGGACACGTGGCCCAACTCCCGTTGCGCCGGGTTTGGAATAATGTGCAATGCGCGAGGAGCACGTCACGTACTTTGGGTGGCTGCGCAAGCTGGCCGGCTTCAACTCTTTCTTTCCTCCACGGAGTTTGAAGCGCTCGCCTTTCGCCTGGCGAATGCTACATCGCTCCCTTGTTAGCATCGAGTGAGGCGACCAGTCGTCTTTCAGCGACGGCTCGCTAGGTAGACCCTGCTCGAGTTAGTCCTGTGGCGGAAATCACGATGCTTTCGCAGATCACGAATTCTTTTCGGACGTCTGTGGTCGGTGTGGTGCAGCTAAACAAGCGGCCGTTGTGGAGAGCTCGCTCTTCTCCCTCCAGGGAGTAGCGCTCGCCTAGTGCCCAGTGAAACATCGTCGCACTGGCTTCCAAGTTTATGCTGCATTCTTAGCGCAGAACCTTGCATACGCCATGCTTATCAGCACCAAAGGGGACTACCAATCCATTACGGCCTCACGACCTCACATGGACCAGCGCCGGGCGATCGGGCTCTCCTGATTCTTCCGCCGTCTATAATACTAGAACCGAGTGCGCATTTCCTCGGCGCTAATTTGTTCAGCAATCAGTCACGAGATGGATGAGTCGAGGTAGAGTCTGAATTCGGTTTAGCTGTTGTCGCTGTAGCCACGCGATGCCACCTTTCCAATGTGTAGCCACGCGATGCCACCTTTCCAATGCACCAGCCAAGCCCAAAAACAGCCTGTTGTTATAGCGCAGAGCGGTTGGGCATACCGAAGTCGCCTTCCTTGCGCATAAAAGTCCGAGGACCAATGTCTGGATGACATCATCATTCTGTGGGAACCTCAGAGCCGGCCCGCTCCCCCGGCTTCGTCTCATACGCCTGTGCTGTCAGTCCTCTTGGTGCTCTGTTGTCCTCCGCGGCCGCCGCTGCGGCTGCTGCTGCTGCTCCCGCCGCCATCCCATAACCGAGCCCCCGTTTTAGCTCGCGTGAATGGCGGACAACGAGACGTGCAAGTAGACGATGGAGAGGCAGGGCAGAGCAGAATCGACTTATAGCCCTACCGTCACAAACTCCCCCGAGAAGCCGGACCGATACTTGACTGAAGCTGGCCGCGTTGGCTTTAGCGCCGCTTCCTCCTAGACACGCCTATTCAGCCGGACGACACAGCACCTGCTTCCCCCGGGCTGCGCTACGGTTAGTGCCATTCAACTGCCGTGGTGGGATAAGCTTGACAGCCCAGACCTCCACTAGCTCATCTCCGAATTTCACGGTGCCAGTGACGTAAACGATCGCTCACTGTTTTCCCGTCGTCTCCCTCACACAAGCACACCTTTCTTGTCATCTCCGGGATCCGCCACATCTCTTGAGCGCTCATCAGCTAAACCGCGCTAGTTGGCGGTTTCGGACGTCTCACCAGACACAAGCAACTGGGCCGCTTCATTGCCTGTCCGCGTCGCCTTTGTGCACAGTGTGGCCGTGCAGGCCAGGGCCTTGTGCGGTGCGTGTGGAGGATCAATAGCTTACGCCACCCTACCTTTTTTACGCAAAATCACTTCCTGCGCGTTTCGGCCACCTGAACACCTGGCGCTGCCAATCCTTCAACGGACTCTTTCACCGGCTGGTGCCGAACATGTCGGACTCTAATCCGGCCAGTTCGGAGGCAACGGGCAGGAGCCCACCTGCTGTGGGCGGCAGTCGGTCGCTGGAGCATGAGCTTGGCGACATGAGGGTTGAAGACCTCGGGGAAGTAGAGCCTGACGAAATGCCCACAGACATGGGCTACGACCAAGAGCAGCACGATAAGACAGAATCGGAGAAAGATAAGGAGAAGTTCAAAAAAGAGGCCAACGACCGCAAAAACACCAATCCTAGAATCACCAAAAGGCCAACCATCATCGGCAGCGCTTACGACGCGTACCAAAAGGAGCCGGCATACATAGCCCCGATCGGCCCGATCGGCCCTATACCCGCCGTGGACGGGGTGGAGGGCGTCGAATCACCAAAGCGGCCACCCCCGCCCAGGGGCATCAACGGCAAGGATCACATATCGTCATCAGGCCGACCCAGGATCCCACGTTGGGTGAAGGCGAGGCTGGTCGGTAAGATGATCGACGAGTACGGCAATATTGTCGACAACGACGGCAGCGTGCTGGGCCGCGTTGCCGGAGACCTACCTTCCATGGTCGGTCGCATCGTCTCGAACAAGTCTGGGGATGTGCTCGGCGACGACGGAGAGCTGCTTGGCTACGTCGTGGAAATTGCAGATAAAAACAAGGGCAAGGGAAAAGAGGTCGAGATGGAAGAGGAGAACGAGGTTTGCGCCGAGGCTGGCTCAAACACCGAGGACTCCGAAGACAACGAGGATGAAAGAGGGGGATCGTCACGTCAAACCTCGTCTCCACAGAGCATAGATCAGTATATTGGCAAACCGAGCGCCAGCCTCCAGGTGGATCATAGGGGCAACATTCTAGACTCTCTGGGGAATATCATCGGCCACTTTCGCGACACCTCCAAGGATCCTAAGCCAGGTGAAGCGGCAGCAGGAGCAGCGGCAGCGGGTAGCCACGATGGCTCGAAGAAGCCCATGCCGGACCATCGAGGACCCCAAGGCCCAGCCACCGGGGCACCCAGCCCCGGATCCAGTCCGAGGCAAGATGACGGCGCTGAAGGAGCTGCAGCACCAGGAGAAAGACCCAAGAACGCGGCAGATTGGAAGAAGGAGAATGAAAACCCTTCCGACATCTTCCTCGACGTCAAGTCGACCACGGAGGGAATCCAGCTGACCATACGGATCCCGACCGTGTTCGCGGGGCAGCAGCCCCGGTTCAACTTTACCTCATGATGTACGAAGATACGAATGGCATTACTAGGGGTTTATTTCAACGCAGCGTCAAATGTTGAGGAGACTAATGGTAATGAAACACTGAGAAATCTCCCATGCTGTGGAAATCTGTGCATCCTTCCCTTTGTGTAGCCAGGGTGAGCCCGACTGGCACAGAGGCTGGTGTATGGGAGTTGGTCGACTGTCGCTGGTTGAGATGAGGGGAACGGATCGAACTCACATCGGTGGTTGCTGGAATATTCGTCAGGCTGCTTGCTGCAGGCGGAGCCTCCAAGCCACCCCGACACCCAGAGACACGCTGTCGTCAGCCCCCGCGTCATTTGACGGGCTTGCAAACAGGTTTCTGGGGACCGATGGGCGAGGAGGAGGGTTGACCACAACACACAAAAAAGCAAAGGAATGACCTCCTTGGTGTAGTACCGCAGACTTCAGGTAGGGCTGATGGCGAGATGACGGGACGGAGTGTGTGAGAAGGAGTGGAACGGCAGTACAATACCGTACATGACGCAGCAGGGAGGAAGAAAGCCTGCGAAATCTCGATGTGGTCGTCAGTGATGTTGCTGGTACGTAGTTTAGGTAGTTTGAAGCAAGTGGCTGATGGCGTGTGCAGCCTAAGGCATGTGGGCATGTGGAAGGCAAAGGTTGGTCCAGCCCGTCCAAAGGAGATCTACAATGCAGTAGCTGCGGGCCCGACACGGTGCATTGTCGATCACACATTCCTTTCCAACTGGCTGAAGCACGCACTCTTTCCCAGCTCGGCCGCTTGGCTCCCGGTGAATGTACAGTACCGGAGATCGGGCAACAAACTGGAGGGATTGGAGAGCCACGGCCTGGGCGTGTGTCTACCACAGGATGCAGCTGCAGCATCCGAAACAAGTCCTAGTGGTTGGTGGGGAAGCAAAGGGATGGAGGGGTGCCAGGATTGTCGTTGGTTTAGGTCATTCGCCACACCCGTGGCATCACACGCAAGCCACAACTGCTCGAATAACCGGTTTCCTGGCCACCCAACACATGGATCCCTGGTTGAGCATCATCCAATGAGCCATGCTACCTCGATCTGAGCCGGGCCACTACTGCATAGAGGAGGCCACTAAGACGATGCTGTCAGAAATGTCGCGGATGCAGTACCGGCCGGCTTCCTTAGCCTGGTGCGAGCGGGCTGAGACACCAAGAGAGCCTCACCCGGTGACGACACTACTCTGAGTACTCACCCTCTTTGTGCACCCTCCTCTACAAGATAAACGGCTGCTACATACAGCACCAGCGGTCATGAAGTCATACACTTCCATGTGAATCAACGTCAAGCGCAGAAGGAGGTCTTCCAGTGCATGTCACAGCATTGCTCCTGTCGCACGAGAAGCCGTCGGACAGAGAGTAGTGGATGGTAGGAAGTGCATCCTGCGTCCTTGGATGTGGACAGCTGGACAGATCGGTGCGAGCGAGCCGACAGCAGCAAACAGGCCGCGATACCTTCCACATGCCAAACCATGTCTGTGACGTAACCCCTTGGACCTTTGATGACGTCTATTCTTCTGTTCTTCACGCCTTGTATGCGTTCGCCATGAAGCAGTCCGCCAATGTACGGCCCCAGACAGGGATATAAGGCGGCACTCACTGTGGCACGACGATCAACTGTGGCTGTCCAGTCAACCATCAAACCCCTCACGATCTCCATTCCTGTCCAAAACATTTAACGATATTATCCAATCAGCCAATCAGCCTTCCATCTAGCGAGGAACTAGGTATTGTAACCAGCTCCCCGTAGTTTGGATATTCTTTCAAGATTTCATCACATCAGGCACTTACACTGGCAGTCGAGACCGTAAAGAGCCTGTGTTGCTGCAACCCTTGCAACATCCACCGTCGACACCACGAAAACATCAAAGAACAAGCACAAGAAGACTCTAGCAGCATGGCCGAGGTGGCACACTCACCGGCGGCACGGTCGCCCTGGGAGAAACCCCATCCGGTGGGCGCCTTCCCCGAAGGTGAGGATCACTACTTCCGCGACGTGGATCCCAAGCGCAAGCCTCAGGAGAGAGACGCCCCAGAGTGCGTGACCAACGGGGCCAAGGCGTCGCCATCCGTCACCAAGAGCGACTACAGGTCGGCCATCCCGGAGGAGTCGCTGGATGGGGACCACTACACCGCCAACGACTTCAATGTGCCCGAGGAGGAGCTGTCGCCCGAGGATGCCGTCGACAGCAAAGAGGGCAAGGCCGCCTCGGCAGCCGACAACCTCGATATCAAGGCTCCCAAGGGCGACCAGAAGACAGATACCGGTGCGCCACCGAGCAAGGTCGGCGCCAAGGATGACGAGCACGTCAAGCCTGAGCAGAAGCAGGGCGAGGACGAAGAGCCAGGCAAGTCCGGCACAAAGGTAGACGACAAGGCCAAACCAGACGAGGCTACTGGACAGCCAGACCTCCAGGAGGTCGAGCCCGAGCCGATTGGAGAGGGTGTCGAGCAAGCTCAAGAGAAGCCTGCCGACACCGCCACCAAGGTCGGTGAGGAGCAGAAGAAGCCCGGCGGTGGTGAGGCCAGCATGGCCGGCTCTACCGTCAAGGAGGGCATGAGCAAGATCGGCTCGGCTGTCGGCTCTGCTGTCGGCGCGGGCGGCGGCGATGCATCCAAGCAAGGAGAGGAGAAGGCGGAAGATGTCTCCGCCAAACAGGGAGACGAGAAGGTGGGAGAGGCCGAGGCCCAAGTCGGCGACACTGCCGAGGAGGGAAAGGACAAACCTGCGGGCGTCGTCGAGGACAGCAAGGATAAGCTTGATGAGAGCCCCGAGGGTGACAAGGACAAGCTCGAAGAAACTGCCGAGGCCAAGACGGGCGAGGTTGCTGAAAACGCAGAGGCAGCCAAGCCGGAAGGCTCGGCCGAGAAGGCCGATGAGACGGCCGAGGGTGCTGCTCCTGAGAACGCAGCCGACCAAGTCGACTACAGCATCCTCAAAGGCGGCAAAGTCAACAAGGGCGGCAACGTCGTCAACAGCGACGGCAAGGTGGTCGGACGCATCAAGGAGGGCGTGCTCGGCCACCTGGTCGGCAAGCGCGTCGACGAGAACGGCGCCATCTGGAACGACAGCGGCTCAATCATGGGGCGCGCCGAGCCCATCCCCGCCGACGAGCTCGAGTCCATGACCAAAGAGTCTGGCCCGTTCGAGGCCTTCCCCGACGCCGTGGTCGACGGCAAGGGCATGGTCGTGTTCGAGGGCGAGCAGATCGGCAAGGTGGTCGAGGGTGACGTCAAGAAGCTGCGCGGCATGAAGGTCGACCCGGACGGCGACATCCTCGACCGCGCCGGCAACGTCGTCGGCAAGGCCGAGCGCTGGGAGCCGGAGCCGGAGCCGGAACCTGAGCCGGAAGCCGAGGTCGACCGTTCGATCCTGGCTGGCAAGCGCGTCAACAAGGCCGGCAACGTGGTCGACGGCAGCGGCACCATCTTCGGGCGGGTGGTCGAGGGCGATGTCAAGCGCATGGTCGGCCGCATGTGCGACAAGAAGGGCAACGTCCTCAGCGAGAGCGGCGACGTGCTCGGCCGCGCCGAGGTCGTGTCCGAGGGCGAGCGCGAGGGCTCCAAGGAGGGGCCCTTCGCCGAGCTGTCGGGCCTGACCGTCACGCGCGAGGGCAAGGTCGTGACCCCCGGCGGCGACGTCGTCGGCCGCCTGGTCAAGGGCGACGCCAAGACGCTGGCGGGCCGCGCGGTCGACGAGGACGGCGACGTCGTGGACAAGAACGGCAACGTGCTCGGCTCGGCCGAGCGCTGGGAAGAGCCCGAGGTCGAGAAGCGGTCCAACCCCATGGCGGGCCGGCGCGTCAACCGCGAGGGCAACGTCGTGGACGAGGATGGCAACCTAGTGGGGAAGCTGACGACGGGCGAGCTCAGCGTCTGCGCCGGCAAGGAGATCGACGACGACGGCGACGTCGTCGACGGCAAGGGCAACACGGTCGGCCACGTCTCGCTGCTGGCCGACATCCCGCCCGAGCCGGTCGAGGAGGAGTCGGCCGAGGACAAGGCCAAGCGCGAGCTGGACGAGAAGGACAAGGATCTGGCCAAGCGCATGAGCGTTGCGCTGACGCAGGTGCTCGACAAGATCAAGCCCATCTGCGAGATGATCACGAGGGTTTGTCACGTATCCATGCCCCCTTTTTTGTGTGTGAGCCTGACAGAGACTAATGCATCCATACACATCAAACAGAAGATCGAAAAGGCCGACCGCACCCCCAAGGAAGAGCTGGACGAGGAGGAGCTCGTCAAGGAGGTGCGCCCGCTGATCGAGGAGGGCGGCAAGATCCTGCAGGAGGCCAACGGCGTCATCCGCGGCCTCGACCCGGACGGTCGCATCCAGGCCAACGCCAAGCACAAGGCGGCCACGCGCGAGGCCACCCCGGAGGAGTACCACCTCGCCGACATCCTCAAGGAGCTCACGGGCACCGTGACCAAGTGCATCGACGACGCCAAGAGGCGCCTCGAGGGCATGCCGCACGCCAAGAAGGAGCTCAACCCGCTCTGGGGCCTCCTCAGCGAGCCGCTGTTCCAGATCCTCGCCGCCGTTGGTCTGCTGCTCAACGGCGTGCTTGGTCTCGTCGGCCGACTGGTAAGCTTTTGATTCTCCCCTCCTATTGTCATTCTACTAGTTGTTACAGCGCTAGGCGGCGGCTAACGGCAACTGTTTTCACGCAACAGCTCAGCGGCCTGGGTCTCGGCGGTCTCGTCGACAGCCTTCTGGGCGGTCTGGGAGTGAAGCAGATTCTTGAGTCGCTGGGAATCGGATCCCTGACCGACGCGTTGACTGGAAAGAACCAAAAGAAGAAGAGCGGCGGTCTGCTTGGCCTGGGTGGCTAAGCCCGTCGGCCAAGCGAGAAGGTGATGACAACGAACGAACACCCGTCTGCGGTTTGTTAATTGATGTAATGCCTGTTTTGGTCCCTTTGATGATAATGTTATCCTTACTTTGTCGGGATTGTAATGGTTAATGGCAGGGGGTAAAAATCCGTGGCGATTTTCGCCGGTTGGAAACGAGGAACAAAACTTGGAATTCGGTTAGCCAGCGCCCTGTTCCTATATACTTTAGTGAACTTCGTTACTTGTTTGTTAGGGCAAAAGTGTGTGTGGGCTACAGTAAAACAAACTCCCTGCTCCCAGACCTTCCCCCGAGGATCAAAAAGACTGATTCGACCGAGGCTCGAACTCAGGACCTTGTGCGTGTGAGGCACACGTGATAACCAACTACACCATCGAACCAATCATGAAGCCCTATAGAGCTTTAGCTGGCATATGTGGAGGGACGCCTCTGTGGCTGGCGGGGATAATGGCAGGGGAGATGGCTCGGGTCTCCACTAAAAAGTTTCCCACCCCGCGCAAAAGCTTCGTCCATTTCGCGTTGATTTTCCAGCACTCAGCCCGAAGAGATCGAAGCGACGACGTATTTCGGCAGTAGCCAACAGAGTCACAGTTGTCCATAGGGTCTCCAGGACTCGACTTCATCGAACCTACCGATTCGAGCCCGCGATCCGCCAGGATGCCTTCAGTCAAGAACCCCAACAGGCCGTCCAAGAACCGGATGGCCGCCCGCGCCGCCAAGGTGCGCAAGACGGCGCAGAAGAAGTCGGCCGAGGGCAAGCTGTCACGCGTCGAGAAGGCGGCCACGAGGCGCGGCGCCAGGCCCGGTCTGCTGCCAACAAGCGGCGCCGGCGCGCCCATCAGCGCCAAGAAGCAGCGCAAGCTCGACAGGAAGCTGAACCACGCCCTGAAGCGCAAGGTGGAGGCTGAGGGAGAGGTAGAGATGAAGGGTATGCTGCTTCCCTCTGACCCATCACGCGCAGTCTCCCCCGATCCGGTCCTGGTGGCTAACTTTCCTGTGTGGTATTAGACATCCCAGAGAAGAAGGCGTCCGCCACCGCGACCAAGGACGAGACCGGTGCAAAAGCAGTCGACGATATGGAGCTCGATATCTCATGAGGAGCCAGAGGGTGGATTCGCGGAAAAGCTCAGTCGCATGTGGCCAAAGGCTGCCAGGACTGGGGAGAGCCGGAAGAAGCTGATTCCAGCCCAATTCCCGGAGACACGCCCGGACTTCAGTTTGCTCGCCACCACGCTGCGACTTGTATACCCTCGCTTAAAGGGGTGTAGCAATCCCTCGAGCATAAAGAAGTGCTCATGCAGTTTGGTTCACGAGGGCCGCCCCAACTGGCAACGGGCGGTTGCTATGGTATCCATGGGCCTCCATCAGAGGGCCATCATATCACCGAAGGATACCACAAACGGTGATGGTTTCATCAATCAGATATACGTTCAATTGATCATTCCTGGTCGTCCCTATGACGGTCCCGTCCGTCCCCCGAACGGAATACTTGAACATTTTGTGCTCCCTCTATGCACATGATGCAGATCTTGGCAAACTTGTGGCCGCTTATAACCGGCTAAGTCAGTATCTTTCCCCTCGGGCAAATGCCTCTCACGGCTCACAGACGGGCGACCGAACGCTCTCTGGGCAGCAAAGAATCCGTGGTACCACTGTGTAATCGAGCCACTCTGCGTGGTAGCCTGCGCATTTATCCGCTACATGCGGCGGGGTCCACGCTGGAAACTGGTCAATCCCTCCACATTTTTAGCAGTACTATGATGGCTAAAAGCCTAGGACAGGGACAGAAAGTGGTCCTGATTGACGTTATATTAGCCCGCCCCATTTGTCCCCTCCGTGGTCCTCTTCTTGTGTGATCTGGATGCGGTGATGATGCCTGCTCCATATCGCCCGGCCGCCGCTAAGAATGCACCTGCATCAGCGACCCTTGGATGCTTGCTTGGCAGCTACGGCACCATTATACCCGACCGTTATCTGCAGCCCGCTAGGCGCCTTAGTGAGCAGACCTGTATTTTTCACACCCGGCTATGGCCCGACGCCCAGTGTCCCGGTCGCTGCGACGTTGCCGCCCGCCCATTCCTGCCGTAGTCCGTACTTATATCCACATGCAATTGCATGCATTTGTCCCGACGGACCGCCCCATCACTGTCGACTTTAAGCCCGTGGCTTTCCTCTTTTTTCGAACAATTCTGTTTGGCACTGTTCCATTTCTATTGAAGATCCGGATCGCACGCAATCGACTTGCAACAGCGTTGGTGTCAAAAGGGGAAAACGATCGAAAGATATTGGACGACCAAACGCCACCCTTTAACAATACACCCAGCCACCTCTCTGGCACCCGTCCAGCCACTTGTCTGAGCTAGAAGCGAACGGGTTCCATCCGTCACCCGCCTTCTCGGCCGAGAAACGTCAAATTATACCACCGATCGCCCATCCACCCAAGTGTTGGACGAAATGTGGTGTCGATGGGCTGTCTATTTCCTTCTGTTCGGCCTCAGTATCTGCACCACCGTCAACCAGCGGCCAATGGACAACTTCCGAAGCTCCTGCAACCCCAAAACCATCAAGGTCAACGGCCGATACGCGACCGCGGTCTGCAGGACTATCAAGGGCGACCTTCGATGCTCTCGTGTGGACTTGACCAACTGCATCAAGAACAGCTACGGGTCGTTACAGGCCGATCCCAGAGAGGCTGGGTAAGTCGTCATCATCCATTCGCGGGGCTGCATGCTGCATGCAGTCGCCATTTCCATTTCACAAGATACTGACCGGGCCGTGTTTATGCGCGGGCCAGGCCGTCATTCTTCCATGAATGCTTCAACTGCAGTAACCAGCCCCAGACCGGGGGCATCATCACCAACGCCCCGACTCTTCTGCATTGCCAGTGCGACCCCAAAACTGGAACTCCTCGATCGGGCTGGCCGACAGCTATCATGGATATAAGTTGGTCCTCCCTTGTGTCCTCCCCTCTCTGCTGTCGTCCTTGCTCTACTACGCACTTCTAACAGGAGACACTTTCTCAATCCAGATACTATAATTGATAACATCGACGGCGTATTACAGTGCAATGGACGGCATGGCATGGTGTGGTCTTCTTGTTAGCGATTACTACAGTTACCTACCTTAGTGATAGCAGTTTCTTCCAAGTAGGACGACGCAGCTTGTTTAGAGTTGTTAGGAACTGATTTGCCGTTGATGCATCCACGGTTCATCGAGGTACTACGACGTAGTTACACAACTAGGTAGAGATGTAAACCAATACTTCTTTTTATAAAGCTGTGTTAATTATAGGATTTAGCAACAGTAACCAGTTAACCAGATTTAAAGCAATGAGAATTACCAGAGCGGAACCGGTTTACTCATTCCTCCATTCGGGTAATCACAAGAACTATCCTTTGAATGATTAGCATGTCCAGGTCTTTCGACATTCTTTTAGTTTATTGACAATCTTATCGCTTAATTATAAACTTGGGCAATGCTTCGTTTCGGCAAAGGCTCCTTCTGATCTTGAAATCAAGTTGACATTCTCAAACGGGTTCAAAAGAGGCTGGGTCGACCTGTGCTGTATAAATAAAAGGGAACAGCGTAGAAACCTCCAAAGCCATTAGCTCCACATAACAATTTCTGGATCCCAGTGGCATAGAAAATCTACTTGTCATAAAATTTCAGGACGTAGTGTAGTGGTGATGCCATCGGGGATAAAATCGAGTGTCTGGCGAGGTGGTGCCAGCACAGAGAGCTCGGGTAGTGTGATGGTGTTTTTGGCTTCGCCTCGTTGGGACTACACAAACGGGAGACATCGCGTAAGGTTTGCTGGGCATACTGAACATCAGTTTGCCAGTTCTACACGGAGAGACACCTGAACAATTCCTGCAGAAGCACCAGAATGTCAGGGGACGGGAGGTGGACTACAGTCATGCTTATCTGGACGTTGAAGTGGCCCTGGATGGAGGACACTCCAGGCCAGCTTGGGAAGCGTTGTTATCAAATGTCTTGGCCCAAACAGGCTCCTCTGCCGGGCGGAGCTCATATGGGAGCACGAGATGGATCATTCTTGGCAGGTGCCCTGCAGATCTGCGGGTGAAATTCCTTATGACAAGCTGAGGAGAATAGAAGATACTCCCTATGGTGTGCTGTCCAAGCCAGGCCGCGGGAGCGTATGTCGCTGGTCGGGTGAGTCTTCCAGCTGGCTCTGCCAATGCAAAACCAGCCGAGAAGCATGGCCAATTGCCATCTGTACGCCAAAGCATACGGCAATAGTCTACGTACTCTCGTTGCGCCTGTCTGGCTAGTGCGACTGACTCTAAGCTCGTAGGCATTGTCATCTTGACGGACACGTTCTCTGCGTCATGGCTTTGCCACATGCACAGGGGCAGAAACGCAACGGTCACACGATGCGATTGCGCCTCCCGCGTTCCATGGTCTCATGGCTTGTGAATTTCCGTAAGTCACAGTAAAAAACTTGTCGTGCAAACAGTCTACTGTCATGTTGGTGTCGTTATGGAAAAGGAACATCTTGAGCTCGGCGGAGGCGTGCTCCAGTTTGAGCATTGCGCCACAAAGATGACATGCTGCCAGGAATGTGTCACAGTTTCTGGCCTTAATATTCTCGGGGTATCGCCCAACTCCATCCAGCTCAGCGAGGCTTTCCGTCGGTGCAGCTAAGCCATTGATGAGGTGCTCCTTTTGGATCATGACGGGATCCTGTCCCTTGTCCACTACGGGACACTGCAGGACAGGCCGCTCTGCATGGTGCGCGGCGTCTGGAAGCAGAGAGACGGCAAAAGATGTCGGAGGCTCCGAAAGCAGCGGAAGCGGCCACAAGTTCAGGTATTAGAGGGGCATGATCGGGGATTCCAGGTAGGCGGTGCCTCAAAAAGGATTGCTGGGAGTGTCGACGTCCATGAGGAGCCCGTTACGGCGGCGGCGACCAACCGCAGGAGAGCGTGGGCGGAGAGGAAAGTATCTTCTGGGCACACGCTCCGCGTGGCAGCCTGCGAGGCCGACCACATTGAGCCGTGACAGTAGCAGCATCTGGCGCCTCAATCACATCGCGCAGAGAAAACGGACAAGCCGCATCAAGCCATGTATCCTTGCGCCCGCAACGAGGAAGGACAGAGCTTTCCAGTGGTCCAGGATAACATAAATCGATATCCGGAAGCAGGATGTCGTCAGGAATAGAACAGCTTCTGTGCTTTCTAAAGGGAACAGGATGGGCATAGAACTCGCGGGAGCGCTACCCAGATACACCTACAAATCCACGGTCGCGTTGCTAGAATACCGGAAACCCATTCCATCTTCCCATGTTCGCCGCCGGAGTCAGGAGACGGCAATCTTGACCGACACGGGCCCGTGCTTGGTTTGCGCCCCAATAAGCTCGTAATCATAGGTGACGTTCTCGATGGTGGTGTCTACCAGGCGCGCCCTGTGCGCGACGCGGAGCGAGAAGAGTGTCGTCATGATGTAGATCTCGCACAGGGCCAAGCTGTGGTTTTGGGAGATGGTCAGCATAAACAGGACGGGGCGGATTGAAAGATGTTTTGGCAAAGGGAATTAGGGGCCTCACTTTTCCCCAAGGCAAGCCCGGGACCCTCTCGAGAACGAAATCAGCTTCTTCTGCAGCTCAAAGTTGGGCTTGACCCTGCCCTCGCCGTCGTCGAGCAGCCACCGCTCCGGCTCAAAGGTGTCCGGGTCCGGGAACAGATCCTCGTCCCAATGGTTGATCATGGAGGTCATGCTGACGGGCGTGCCGGGCGGGATGACCCAGTCGGTGCCGTCGTCGCGGCTCTTGTACACGAGGGCCTCGTCGCGCGCGACGCGGGCGGACCGCTGTGCTATGCCCGGCATCATGCGCAGGCCTTCCTGCACGACTCCCCACAGGTATGGCCGCTTCTCGAGATCGAACCACTTGAGCGCCTCGGGCGTCACGCCCTGAAGGTCCTGCTGCAGACGCGCCTGGACGCGGGGGCTGGCGAGCAGGTGGTAAAAGATCAAGGACATCGTCGCCGCCGTGGTCTCCGTGCCTGCGGCCAGAAGCGTGAAGCCATCGGCGCTGAGCCGCTTCTGCGTCATGGCCTCGCTCTTCTCGGGCGGCAGCATCTTGTTGCGGGTCAGCTCGGCGAAGATGCTGGTGCTGGTTGGGTCCGCGATGGCGGTACGGATGTACCCGGGGATCACGACGCTCATCTGGTGCAGCAAGGTGCGCGTGTCCTTGCCCAAGATCGGGGCGAGCATCGGCGTAAGCTGTGATGCGTTCCGAAGCAGGGCGTTGTGTCTCATCTGCGTTTTTTTTCCGTCGTCATTAGCGCTCCAGTCCTGTAGATGAATTTGTTCCACGCCGCTCGTCGAGGGCTGTGCTGCTTTTTTGTTTTGTATTAGCAGCCACATACCGCATGCACAAGCCTTAGGAAGGGCATCGTCCATGTTGCAAAGTTGTCCTCCCATCCCTCCTGCGCCACGAAGCCCATGGGCTGGCCAAACGAGTACTGGGAAATGACGTCGGCCGTAAAGCACTGAAGGGCCTGATTGAGAACGATCGGCCCGCCGCCGGCCTGCCGAAGCATCTTGTCGATCGTCATGTGCGCAAGATCGAGTATTTCACTCTGTAGCTTGGATATCTGCGCGCGGCTGAAGAAGCGGCCCAGGGGCAACCGGCGGGTCCGGTGAAGCTCGTGCGTGATTGCTGCGAAGGACGCGACGGATAAGGCGCCGGGACTGACGCCATTGAGCTCTGCGAGGAGGGCCTAGGAGGTTATCACTCTGGGTCACATCTTCTAGCCCAGGTGCTAGGCACCTAGAGAGCTGCGGGGGAGTTGGGGGACATGGGAGCACTTGCGATGAGGAAAACGATCTCGGATCCTCCCCGGACCCGCATAGATCTCGTCTGTGAAGGCAGGGTCGGAACAGTGCAGCTCGTCCGGGCTGATCCTGACGAGAGGGCCGTAGCGCTCGTGCATCTGCTTGATGGCCCTCCCGTAGCGGCCCACCAGCCACCAGTCGTAATATGCTTCATACGCATAGGTTGCCGCCGCGATCTTGGGGCCAGGGAAACGGTAGAGGGGGTGCAAGGGTGAAAGGTTGTAGAGCATTACAAGAACGTGGTAGCCGAGCCACAGCGCCCCCAGGTAGCCGAGGGTAGCTGGCGAAAACACAGCTCCCGCCATGCTAGCTAGGTTCCACGCCTCGGTTGAGATCATGGCTCAATATGGGTGCTGCCCCAAAATTGTCTAGTCAATTGTTTCAGGGGGGTGGTAGCAAGCGTACGACCGAAAGCCTGTCGAGAATGCTGCTCCTGAGCCTTGGATACGAGGGAATCCGTCATGGTTTATAAAAAGGCCCCAATAATATTATCTGTCTGTCTATGACCAAATACATCAATCATACCACAAACACTCGCTGCCTGCTATCAGGGAGCAAAAGGCATGGGCGCACATACTACCAAGCACTAGAGATAACAGGAAAGCATACCAAAGCTCACCAGGCTGGTGACTATCGGAGAAACCCAAGAAAAGAGCCCCGCCATCGGTCGCCTCGTGTCCTGGGCGTTTCTGAAACGGGACGCGGGAGTAGCCTTGCCATTGGATAGTTGGCGGTGGGTCCAGCATAAAGGGTGTGTGCTAGTGCATCCCAGCGCGCCCCATCGGGATTCTGGCTACATGCCTATGGGACGTCCATTCGGCACATCGGCCTGCGGATTGGCGGCATATCTCGTGGGGGTTCCGTTCACAGGTCGACACGTCGCAGTGATGCCGAGGCGCCGTACCGGCTCATTTATAAATAATAAACACTTATCTGAGGGGTAGGGATCGACACGGGGGCCCATCGTCGCAGCCGGCTTTTGCCACGCCGGCAACCAAGGCCGGCGATGCTCCCGTGAAGAAACCGAGGAAACTAGTGCGGGGGGCCAGCAGACATGCCGAACCAAGTGGGAGAGCCGCTCAGCACGTTGTAATGCCAAGCCTGTCGGACGGGATACCAAGACCTTGCAAAAGAGGAGACAGTCGTGGTGCTGCGACGCTCCAGATGCGGCCCGCTTGTTGTCGTTGCCATGCAGTCCTAGGTACCACTAGCTTTGCCCCGGCCAGTCCTCCTTTGCGGTATCGGGTACGGACACACCATCCGGCCCTTCTCAACCACGACGGGCAAGCAGTTGCGGGGTATTGCATCTTCGTCTCAACTTGTCGCCCATTTCCACGCTCGCCCAGAGTGGAAGGAGACTCCCAGCCACCCAACCTCTTCCTCATCGACACCGTACACAACCACTCGATTCTGCATTCAAGTTCCGCATGCCTATAAGCATTCGGCCAGCGCGGACCGGAAGCCGTGATTTATTCCCGCCAGCCAGAGACGGCATACCCGATTTCCCGTTATTCCTCTTGGCTTTTTTATGCTATGCACGGCACTGGGTGGGAAGAAAGAGGGGGTGCTACAGATGGATCGAGGTGAAGACATAGACGACCTGTGTGAAGAAAAAAAATGAAACAGATGGGATCAAAGGGATTCCAGCAAAGAGATATGTTGCGTCGTCTCTAGTCGCATTCTTTTATCTACTTCTTATCTCACTTAATCCCTCAGATGAGTATAGTCAGATAGATAATGAGAGCTGCTAGAGTCAGCACTATGATCAGTACCACTTCGAATAGCCAGCAAACTCAAAGCCCCCAGGATTCGTGCCCAACGACGCCACCAGGACTCCATATGGTTATTCACAGAACCATTTTCTCATATCTACTATCCATGTCATTATGGCATCACCCCTCATGATCTTTCAACTTCTCCGCCTCTGACCGGGTGCACGCGCTGATCGGTTAAATCGAACTCGTTGTCAATATCAAAATTTCGTGTTTGAATACGCTGTGCCACCTACCT
Source organism: Magnaporthiopsis rhizophila (assembly GCA_003049465.1). Taxonomy (NCBI): domain Eukaryota; kingdom Fungi; phylum Ascomycota; class Sordariomycetes; order Magnaporthales; family Magnaporthaceae; genus Magnaporthiopsis; species Magnaporthiopsis rhizophila. The sequence continues at coordinate 39,928 of PYSS01000144.1, forward strand.
ACGCCCTTATGCTCATCACCACGCAACCATGACGGATGGCTGCTGTCAAGTACCTCAGGCCTATAAAAGCGAGAGTACTGAACCGAGCAGGAACCAAAGAGCCGTTCCCAAGTAGCCGGTCAAACCTATGAAAAAAAAACCCAGAACCAGCATTATTCGCACGCATGACCTTGTGATCCAACCAATATGATCACGCTTATTGCCGAGCTTCTGCTTGCTGGAGCCTTGCTGGCGGCATGGCTCTTCTGGTTTTTCCTCCTCCCTCCGCGGCACCCGCGGGACGTCCCCGCGATCCCCTTCTGGGTCGCACTCGTGCCCTTCTTCAGGGAGGTGGACCAGGCCGACACATTCAAACGCTACGTCGAGGGCACGCTTAGAAGGCGCGGAGCAGTCAAGATCTTCTTCAGCGGCCAGTGGAAATCCTCCTCCATCGACCGTCGTACCTGCTAGAAATCTTCAAGCAAGAGGAGATCCCTCAGAAGTCAGGGAACCAAAAGAAAATTCCGCACAGCGTCCTTGCGGCCTTCCTCGGTGAGCTTCCTCCACTTTATCACGTCTAAACAGCGTATGCCCCCAGTGGCAGTTATCATAGTGTTGTGACAACTGTTCAGACTAACGCATAAATATTTGGGGAACCAGGTGACAATATCATCACCGGCAGGGCGGACGATTGGAAGGCCTACAAGTCCGTCATCAAGCCTGGCCTTCAGCGAACCTTCGAGGTTGACACCCTGGAAAGGAACGCTGCTCTGCTGTGCAATGTCATCGACACGACGCGCCAAGTTACGACGGGGGGCGTAACTCACATGCAAGACCTCCTTCAGCGATACTCGATGGCAAACTGCGCCAGCATGCTGCTTCAAGTTGATCTGCCCGTAAGTGAGATTTCGGGAGGGGTCATCTGTTGTAATTATTTCCCCGTTGGCTATGATGCTGACGCTTCCGCCACAACGAGCAGACCATCGAGTCGGACGTGCCGCTCAACACCCTCCAGCTGGCAGTCAAGCGCGAGGTTTTTAAGCCCGTCTTTCTGAACTTTCCGTTTCTGGACCGCCTGCCATTGCCCTCACGGATGTACGCCAGAAAGCTCGTGAAGGACTTTCGCCACCAGCTTCAGAGTGCCCTTGAGGCGAGTCACGCCGCCGAAACGGCTGAAAAGACGCAGCTCTCATCCAACAAGCTGGGGGCTCGGCTCCTGGGTGCGCTGAGATCGGGAATCTTCAGCCAAAAGCAGTTCCTCGACAACCTTCTCATTGTTTTTGTGGCCGGCCAGGAGAACCCACAGCTGGGCATGATCTCCATGATGTACCTGCTGGCCAAGCACCCGGTAAGCCGACTATTGCGCTTACGAGACTACCCAGAAAGACAGGGTAGTAGCGGGTGATTGGTATTGTCGCTAACGTCTCACAGGAGATCCAAGACCAGCTCTACGCCGAGATCAGCAAATTCGGTGGAGACTCCACCCTCCAGCAGGGACAGGCACTGCCGCAGGATCCCTGTGCCGCCTCTCAGGTGCTGGAGGATATTCCGCTCATGACAGCCATCATCCTGGAAAGCCTGCGTCTGTTCCCGCCCATTGCGCAGCTCATCAACCGGCGCGTGGCACCTGCCGAAGCCGCGCTGCTTGGAGGAACCACCTACATCCCCCAGGGCACCTACGTGGGCTACAGCTGCTACTCGACCAACCGCGACCCCACCGCCTGGGGTCCCGACGAGAACGGGTTCCGCCCGGGGCGATGGGGAAGCTCGGCCGCTGAGATCCAGCAGCAGTACAAGCAGCGGCGGGCCAGGGGCGAGTTTATCTCGTTCCACGGAGGCACCCGGGCGTGCCTTGGTGAGAAGATGGCCCTGCTCGAGATGCGCGTCACGCTGTGGGTGCTGGTTGGCCGCTTTCGATGGGCGCTGGACCCGACGTGGCCGGACAGGATGACGCCGGTGAGTGCCCTTTTTCCCATAGTCATTTTTTAAACTTCCTAGCTGCTGCCTAGACGGTGACAAAGCTTGAGCTAACTGCCTATGTTGGTTGTTTTTTTTTTTTTTTTGAAAGGCTGGGCCATTGTACCCAAACGAACTGAGATTGGTTTTCAAATCTCGACCTGGCTCCCTCCTCTAGTCAAACCGTTCTGATTGTGTTTTATTATGTGCCGCACGTGATAGTCCCCGGCTTAAAGGGCTTAATTAAAAGTGTATACACAGCTATTAATTGCTTAAACATAGGGGGAAAAAAAGCTCTCCCAATAGCTTGCTGTGTTCCCAAACGGACATGTCAACAACGAAATAAAAACAATTAACACAAATGCAAAAGCTCATGCCCAACCTCGAGGGTGGACAGCTACGAAACCTGGAAAGTGTTTACTTCGCGACGGAAAATCCGACATTAACCCCAACCGGGGCTCGAACCAAGAGTCCAAGCGGCTAACGTAACGGAGTACAGGTAGGGTCCCGGTGTCGACTCGACCCATCCTCATAACCGCTACACCAACTTGGCCCTCGAGGTTCGATGCCTACAGCAGGCAGGACCATGGGTTATAAGGCTTAGGCCACAAAGACGGCAGGAACGGGGGAGGTCAAGGAAGGAGCCGCCTCTCACTGGCACCGGGGCCCCGCAGCAGCGTCACTTGACAAAATATTCCGGCCAAGTCCACATCCAGATCCAGAAAAAAAAGTTATAAAGCAAATGGAAAAGAAAAAAAAGGAAGAAAAAAAAAATAAGAATCGTCCGCTCGCTAATAGCAGGAACCAAAAGCAACAGTCCGTCCAATAGCACGCCGAAAACCAAAGCCTGCCATAAAAGAAATGAAGAAGAAAAAAAGCGAGACCAGCAAGCACAAAGTCAAAAAAAAAGCCAAAAAACGCTCAACAAAACAAGGCAGCCAAAACGGCGCCTTCCAATCAGAAGTGAAGCAAGTGTGCGCTGCCGCCCCCGCCAGTGTCGGGCCGCCGGCTACCTAATTGCTGCACATGTTGCGGGTGCACTTGCCGGGGGTAATCTTCCTCTTTGGTGGCTTTGGCGCCGGCGGTCGCCCCTCCCGGGCCGCCTCCTCCAGGGCCACCTCGTCGCTCTCTACGGTTGACCGACGGGAGGGCATCTTGACATCCAGGGCTGGCGGGATGCCCAGGCGCACGTCGCGGTGGGCCTCGAGCTCGCCAGAGGGCGTGGGCGCGGCGGCGGCCTGTGTGATGAGGAGGGCGACGAGGACGGTGGTCGTTGTGAACTTCATCTTGGCGGTGTTGTTGTAGTCGTTGTTTGTTGTGCTCCTCGGTGGTTGGCAGATGGGAGTGTTGATAAGGTTTGTGGATGAGGAGGAGGATAAGGTTGCGGATATCCCGATGAGGGTGATGGCTATGGGAAAACGGACAGACGGCAAGGCACGTCGACATATTTATCTTGATCGCCCCCCATAGACTTTCTTCACCACATCCCAGGGAGGCAAACGATCGACCCAGCCACAAGGTGTCCCGGGGGTCGTCGCATTAAACCTGACGAGCATGGGTCCGCACCACAAATAGACCTGCACGGGGCGAATTGCCACCCCCAGATCCCCGCCCAAATCCAGTTCGGGCAATCGCCATGAACGAGCCGACATTTTTAGAACGTGGGGGCTTGCTTGGCTCTTTCTTTTTAGATGCCCCCAGATTCGCCTGCGCCCGCTTGTGAGTCGTGTCAACACTGGCCAAGGCTGTTGAAGGCACCACTAGGTGGCCAGGGTTGTAAAAGTCTGCTTGGGAAACACATGGTGCAGCACAAGTGCGGGCCAAAAACTGCATTATTATTATTATGATAAGTCCCTAACCACACCGAGCCCAACACGTCTGTCATAGGTACTGTCCACCCAATCTTCCATCCTCAACAAGAAGACAACGGATTGGCGCACGATTCGTCAAGGCCTGGCTTGGCCACGACGACATCAGCTTAAGACGGAACGCAGAAGTCATTCTTGTCTCTGCCGCCATCGGCGCATCCGTTGGCGCAGTCCTTGCGATGCTCGATGACACCGCTCCGGCCACCAGCGCAGTAAAAGAGCGCGTGCTCGAACTTGGGGGCGTACTCCTTGCCGCGTCCGAGCATGAAGTTGACCTGGTCCATGATGTCACCGTAGTTGCCTGTGTTTAATTTTTTTGTTTTTTTATCAGCAACGATCTCCCTGAGGAAAGGAACCTGCCACCCTTCTGACCAAGTTTCTGGATAGAGAACATACCTCGCCTGCGCAGGTTGTAGCCGCAGTAGTTGAGCCCGGTCTTGCAGTTGTCCGCGCAGACACCAACGGCCAGGGCGGTAACGGCGACAGCGAACGTGGCCTTCATGGTGAAGATGTGGTGGTTGTTTTTGATGGCTGAACGAGGGTCGGATGGGCGGTCGAGTGATGCTGTTGAGCAGTCGCGTTGACAGTGGAATGTGTGTGAGCCGAGCTGGATGCCTTCTCCTTCCTTTCATGTTGTCGAGAAGGGCGGCGAGGGAAGTTTCTTATACCCGTTCACCCAATGCGACGGAACGAGGCCGGTTTCCCTCTTCAGGGGCCCGACGATGCCACCATACACCGCCTGCTCATCCTCCTCCCCTTTCCCCAGCTATATTGTGTCATTCTTTGCACGGGGATGCCGTCTCATGACCTCTCGGACATGAAGCGGCTGGCGAGGCTGGCCCAAGTCGCTCGACGACTCTGAATCGGAGCTGAACTGGCTGCAAGACTGCTGCCGGGAAGGAAAACTGGTTGGTTGACTGTGATTCTTGGAAAATTAGAGATTACTGTCGATTCCAGCAAGGCTGCCTTGATTCAGCGCAAGCCGTCGGAGCCAAGATTTGGGCTGGCAACGCGGAAGGCCATCGGCGAACCTGAGTGGATGGCCCGAGATGACATCTCAGCCACACCACTGGCTGATTGGCTAGGAGAATAACCTGCTTCCCAATCTAAAGGCGTAAACGTTCCTTGGAGGCGCACCAATGTGGCTGATGCCTGACGCGACGTTTTTGTTTCGCACAACGGTCAAATTGGGTCCGCATCATGTGGCCTCGTCATACCGACGGCTGTGTGTGCGTATGTGACGATTGGCGTGTGATTTCCATCTTCCCATCATAGCCAGCAATAATGTTGGGCTCGGGCTGTCTGCCTGCGAGCATCGAGATCTCTAGTGTTCGGCAGATGCGTGGTAGGTACCACGGCCTCTACCATCTGCTTAACTCTGCTGCCGACAATCGGGAAGCAAAGGCGAGGATGGCCCCGATATCGATGATATATCGTGGAAGCCATGGGGCCAGGATGCCAAGGCACGACGTCCAAATAAAATCCTGCAGTTTAGACAACGCTAATTGGGGCTCCCATTGTCCGAGCCTCTCCTGTTGATCGACTTTCCTGTTTCCCATATCTTTCCTACCCCCCACACCCTTTTAGCCGGCCTACCTGACTGCGCGGCTCAGGGGGTCCAGGCTTGGTGTGGAAGCTGCTATTAGGATCATATTGCTCAGTTTCTCGGTGCCATCTCGGAGGCTTGGGACAGAATCATTGCTCGATTTCTAGATGCTTCGACTGCGGGACTGTGGTACCACGAGGACATTGCATACATAGTGTCCGCCATCCAGCGTGTCGGAATCACGGGAATAAGTGTAGGTGATCCATAAGAAAAGATGAAAGGGCCGCCAACCAGAGTGACCTTACGCTCCAGGACACGCGCTGCTTCATCAACCCGGCCCGATTGGTCTTGGTCTACCCCGGCTTTATGTAGCCGACGCTGCAACCCTGGATGCTATCTGTTTTGGCCCGTGGGTAGAACGCATTGGTTGACATGTCCTCAGGTACCGATGCCGAGATGTTAGCTGACCCAACGAGATTCTCCAACTCCAGTATGTCATTGAATCAGAAATGAAATGCTTTCAAGATCATTCCAATCTAGCAAAGACCTGCTTTAAGCCTCTAGAACACGATCCCGATAGTTCCACGACCCTTGCCAGAAGGTGAGCACATGCTCCGAAATGATGGCGCGTGTGCGCAAGGGCAACTCGGCAAATGATGTAAATCGAGCGGTTCGACTCAGGGTGCTGCCAGCCAGGCATATGAGGTGGCGGAAAAGACAGCACAGTTCATCAGAGTTGGAAATTGATATTTATATAAAGCCAAGGAGCGCCGAGGATCTGGAAGGGTGGCGGCCAGAAGAGTATGCGGAGAAGCGGAAGGTCAAAGCGGTGTCGCCGGGCCACGGCAGTTGTCGCCACCCGGTATTTAGGCCCGGGCCAATAGCCAGGCCGGAGACCCCTAGCCGCCCACCCTCGACTTTAGCCATATGAAGGACCCATAACGCGATAGTGCTTGTGACACAAAAAAGGGATATGTTGCCTTGCCTCTCCAAGGTCGGCAGTCAGTTCCCGATGCGTGGTGCCTGCACACGACGCCATCGAGCGCCATGGCAGGTGGCAGCTGTGGTTACGATTAAAAAGGACGCCGAAGGAGAGGCGGTCGGGTTCGGGGTTGCATGGCAGCTGGGTTTTTTTCTACTTTCTTTCCGCGGTCATAATCACCATCAACAGGACTCTTTGACATTGAAATTCCATTGTTTAATCCCCCCGAGCTAGACGCACGGAGTAGAAGACAATCATGATGCAGTGGACGCTCGCCGCCGCGGCGCTGCTGGCGCAGCAGGCCGCCGGGCAGAACATGCTGAGATTCGCGTGCTCGCAGCTGGTGGTCGACCGCGTCGACCCGCTGGTCAACCCCGGCATGCGGTACACGCCTCACCTGCACCAGATCGTGGGAGGCGACAGCTTCAACATCACGATGGACGAGTCGCACGACCTGCCGTCAAAGTCCAAGTGCACGTCCTGCAGCTTCCGCGAGGACTTTTCCAACTACTGGACCGCCGTCATGTTCTTCCAGCACAAGAACGGCAGCTACACGCGCGTGCCCCAGGTCGGCAACGGCGGGCCCCAAGGGAAGCTCATCAACGACGGCGGCACCGACATTTACTACATCCCCTCCGGCAAGGTCACAGCGTTCAAGAAGGTGAGATAGGATTTCCGACCATGCTCTTGCCACCGTGATGGCATCCACTGACACCCTTCCCACCCCACGCAGGGCTTCCGGATGCTGGCCGGCGACGCAGGCCAGACGCAAGACAGCCGCGTCAGCAAGCAGAACATCTGCCACCGGTGCTGGACCTCTCCTAACGAGAACAAGTTCGAGGGCAACGCCCCCTGCACGGGACAGGACACGGTGGCGATCCCGCAGGACCCGCGCTGCAAGATGATCCGCCAGACCATCATCTACCCCTGGTGCTGGGACGGCAAGAACCTCGACTCGCCCGACCACAAGTCGCACGTGGCCTACGGTCAGGGCATGGGCGTCGCTGGCGGCGGCAACTGCCCGGCCTCGCACCCGGTCAAGTTGCCCGTGCTGATGTTGGAGGTGAGTCTGTGATCTTATCCGGCTGGCGCTGATGATGATGCTAAAAAGGCGGCGAAAACGACCATGTGGAATGCGACAAACTTCTCGAACCGCAACGACTGGCCCGCCAGCGGCAAGCCCTTCGTCTACAGCATGAACCTGGGCGGTTCCGCGGCGCACGGCGACTACGTCTTTGGCTGGAAGGGCCAGTCGCTGCAGCTGGCCATGGACAACAAGTGCAACCTGAACCAGCCGGTACGTGCTCTTTCATGCCCTGTCGCCCTGTGGAGGAGGAGCATAGGGGCTGCTTGAGGGCCGCCTTTAAGTCGGGATTTATACGGCTCAGGGGTGTCACGTGATGGTCACGTGACGTGTCCTGTGTAACATCACGGTCGCGACCAACACGCCGCGATCATGATCCCCCAGCCAATCAATCAAGTATACGCGCAGCTTGAGAGGTTCCTAACCCAAATTCTACTCTCTAGTGCCCGAAGGCCGGCCTCACTGCGGCGCAGCCGAGCGAGTACAACGCCTGCAAGATCAAGCAGCAGGCTCCCGAGGAGGTCAACGGATGTAAGCATTACTTTGTCTCGTCGCACTTAGTCTTTTGCTCATGCTGACAATTCCTGTGTCTTGTGACAACAGGGCTCGCGGCTTTGCCTTTGGGAGCAAAGGCCATCAAGGTATAATGGGAGGGAGGATGATTCGCCCCCAAAGACCCCAGATTGACTGGACCGCCATTTGGCGGTCAGGCTAGGTACTGTAGCATAGAGTTAGGAGACTGTTGTAGTTGTATCAAAGTATGCGTACGATTCGTCGCCGTAGCTGGGCACTGGGAAGAGGAGCAATTTTGGGTCTGTGGGATGACCAAATCGAATTATACTGTCATTTGCACCATTGAGATTCAGCTGCGCCGACCAGGCGGGTTGGTTCCTCCAGTGCCGTTTGGTCATTCTAGAGACAGGCTTGAGCCATGCCGGGTTCGCGAGGGAGAATGATTCTCGAGCACGAGGCATCGTTTTCAGAGTAGCATCAGACGCGAGGCACCGTTTACAGAGCATCATTGAGCAATGCAAGATTCACACCATTCACGGCATCAAATTCGGCGGCAAGCATTAATTACTCCAGATCCATATGATAAACTTCTGTTAGGTGGTTGAGATGGTCATAAAAGCCGTATTAACAAAGGAGAATGGCCGCTAGGGCGCTTTTTTTTTGCTCATAACATTCGTGAAAAAGAAAATGGCAGAAGCCAAGGTATCATGAGAGTGAATAGGAGAGTCATCAAGCGTAACGTGAAAAGCGTGGCATAACATAATGAACCGCGTGACAGAAACTCTGTCAACAGCCCCGAGACGCCCTCCCCTGGATGTAAGAGGACAAAAGAAAAGAGAATCCCGAAACACAAAAAAAAGGCAACGAATGCTGATAGCCGTTGCGAGGCAAATCCAGCAGCAGAGAGAAAGAAATGAAGTAGAAAGAAGAAGAAAAACACCCGCGCATGCGCGAATGGTTCAGTAGCCCTTGGCAGTCACAGCACCGACAGCCAGCACTTCAATGCGGCCGGCGTACAGACGCATGAGGTGCGCGACGGGGTCGCCCCAAATGACGCTGCGCAGCTGGTCGTCAGACGTGATCTGAGCGACGACGCCCTCATTCAGACGCTCCTCGACCGTCTTGCGGCCCTTGAGGCGCGACTTGGGGTCGCCCGACCGCAGCACCACGACGCGCCCGGCGTTGCTGAGCGTCGACGGCGGCACGTGCCACACGGGGCCAGACGAGCGGGACGACCGGTTGCTACTGCTGCCGCTCCCGCTTCCTCCGGACGAAGACGAAGGCTTTTTCGAGTGCGAAGAGCTGCCAGAGACGGAGGACGAGGACGACTTCTTGCCCGGCCTGTGCGACTTGCTTCCGCTGCTGCTGCTGCCGCTACTGCTGCTTCCACTGCTGCTGCCTCCCTCCCTCGACATGGACGAGGACGACGGGGGCGCGGGCGCGGCAAACAGCTCGAGAAGGCTCTTCACGTAAGCCTTGTCGGCCCGCGCGACCGGGTCTCCTTCGTTGACGAAGCTGAGGAACAGACTTTTCCGCCCGTGGCTGCCGCCCGTGGTTGTGGCGGTGCTGCTGCTACCGCTACCGCCATCGTCGGCGGCGGGTTCGGGAGCCGTCAACGGCAGGAGCGACACCGGGGGCGCGCCAAAGGTGACGCAGTGGACGCGGCGGAAAGATCCGGCCAGTTTCGACAGCTCCGATGACGACCCGTTGCGGCCGCTGCCCATCATGTGGCTGTACAAGAGGGCGGCGACGGCGCCGCCGGCCGAGTGGCCCGTAAGCAGGAGGCTGTAGCTGCGCCGGGCCGGGTCCTCCTCCAGCAGGCGGCGCAGGCGGGCAGCGACGGGGGCGACCATGCTGCGGGCGACGCTGAGGAAGCCGGCGTGGCAAAAGTTGCCCGGGTCGTCGAGGAAGCCCTTTGGCGAGGCCGGGGCCGTGTTGAGGTTGACGGTCCAGTCCATGAAGGTGGCGGTGCCGCGGATGGCGAAGACGATGGTGTTCATGTGGTCCATGGGCACCGACTTGATGGTCATGGCCTTGGCGCCCGTCCGCCAGTCCGAGTCGACGTGCGTGTCGCGCTCGGCGCCGCGAGGGTTGTCATACACCCGTTCCGAGTACTGCGCCGCGAGGCATAGAATGGGCCATGTCGGGATGTATCTATATGAGAAAATGAGGTTAGTTGGTCATCGTCCCTATTCGAAGGGGCTCGTTTTGCGGTGATTCTATTTTTGTATTCCCGGAGCGGGCGACAGAAACAGAAAATGACGTACAGTTTAAGCGGCGGGAGGTTCATCGGCAGCTTCGAGTTAGCATAAAGATCGACCTTGGCGAAATAGTCAGTCGACGCCGTGTTCGCTGTCAAAGCGGTACTATGGCATTTCGAGTGATCCTTCCGGTGATGGCTCTTCTTGGTCGACCTCTTGGACGACGATCGCGCCAGAGCCGAAGAAGGCCTGGGCGATGACGGGGCAGAGGCGCTCGCGGCGGGGAGAAGTCCCACAGGCTGGCTCGGGGCTAGTGGCCCGATCGCTGGCGTCTGCGCCGGAAGCAACGTAAACAGCTCCCTTTCGTTGCCATTATAGCGATCCAGGTCGATCGAGGTTAGCACATCGTTGAGTCTGGACTGGAGCCGATCGCAGATGGCAGCGCTCTGGTTCAGTATCTGCGTCCCGTAGTCGTGCCATGCCGGCAAGCACTCATCGTAGCGCGGAGGCGGCGCTACCTGCAGCGACGGCGGAAGCACGTCGTTGGCCGCGTTGGCCATGGAATCGGCATGAGATGGGCCGCCGCCGCCGCCACCACCACCACCACCACCACAGTTGATGGGACCTTTCGGCAGCGGCACCGGCGGTTGAGCCGAGGGCGAGATGTAGTAATGTTGATGCATGATTATTGGCGGCGCAGCCTGACCTTCGTATGGGTAGGATGCTGGTGGTGGCATCCATCCGTTGGGTGCCGGCAGATAGCCTGCTGGCCGGAACTGGTAGTTGGCCCCGTCATATTGAGGCTGCCATTGGGGTTGTGGTGGTGATGCGGGAGGTACTGCGCGAGGAGCAGCAGCCGGGGCCGAAGGGCCAGGAGGTTTTGGTAGTCTTTTGCTGGGAGTGAGCGCGGTCGAATGCGACGAAGGGTGAGACTTGGTGCCGCCCTTGTCGCGTTTCCTGCTCGGTATCATGCCGAAGCCGAAGAAGCTCAGGAGGGCTGAGGGAGCCATTGTAAATAGTATCCAATAGTTGATGATGTTTTCTTCTTCCTTACGTCACGAGAGTCCACCCCAGTCGGAGAACTTCCTGCGTAATAATGATGGAGTGTTGAGCATTAGGCGGTGCGAGTTTTGGGGACACGTGAATGAAGCCAAGAATGGGAAAGGCAACAGGAGACGCGGCTGTCCGTGAGTATGTATATGCGCTGGCAGCGTAGTTGGGGGAGAGAAGAGAGGGCTCGGGAGAGGCCGGATGTCGGTGGATCGAGGGGAAGGGTGCTGAAATAGAAGAGATAAAAGGTCCAAGGCGACCGAGGCGCGCACAGGATGGGATGTGAAAAGCAAGACACCATCTGGAGTCAAGAGCAGGGGCGCGATTCGGCCGCGCATACAGTTCGGCTCCATACGGGGCTTGCTGCCCTCCTCGTTACTCAACGATGCATCCACACCCGCACCGGCACTAACACGGGCGCCATGCCTCTGCTAAGGTTATCGTGCAGACGACATGGGTGGGGGAGGAGTAGCAGGAGCGGCATGGGGACCGGCGGGGGTCCAAGTCTAGCGCTGCTGGGAGCGACCCTGGTCCAGTGGCACATCTACGCCGTCATTGGCCACGGCGCCCAGCGCATAGCCCCAGTCAGGACCGCACGAGGGCGTGCAGCCAAACAGCGATGAGGGCCGAACAAAGTGAGTGCAGAGTGCAGCAGCAGAGGCGAGCAAGAGACGGAAACAAGGCCACCAAAAAGAGAGTCGTCTACCGTGCGACCGAGAGCATCGGGCGAACCAGAATTTGCAGCCGTCAACCCAGTCAGGGGTGGCAGCTGGACTGGGCTGCCATGCGAGCGCTGCAGGACCATTCTTTGTCCACGTAGGTGACAATATGTGCGCTCATTTGTCTGCTTTGCGGCCCAGAAGCTAGCGGGTCTAGGCCGGGGGTGCTGCAGGTCCAATAGGAGCAAGGGATATCAAAACTGCCAGTCGGCTCATTGAAGCCCAGGCGGGGGTGGTGACTGACGCAGGCCATCCGAGTCCCCTTTTTTCCTCCTGATTTTTTTTTTCTTCTTCTTCCTTTTCTCGCCCTTGGCAATCCTGTCAGATGGGATGACAAGACGAACGGTTTCTAGAACTTATAGCGCGCCAATTATATGGTTTGTTTCATGGCCCGTCACACAGATTTTTTTATTCTTTCATCTCTGCTTCGGCGTCGTGGTTGCTCTCTCGCTGAGTGTGCCCTTTTCTTCACCTTATTATTCTTTCCTTTTCTCTGCTTTTCTTTTAGCTTCAAAATCATCTTCGTGTCCTTTGAACACCGAGATCGCCTTGCTCAACGCCTTGCTCTAGGCTTCCATGAAACAAAACCGGTGGTGGGCGGTGATTTGATCGCATGAGATGGGATGAGCACCAGTAATGAGGTGTGAAAGAGATGAATGGGGCGCAGGTCAACGGCCCAAGACAGCCACGCAGGCCACACAAGCAGACAGACTCGTCAGGGCCGCCACCCCACCAGCACGGCGCTTGCTCCCGCGTGTCGCAAGTGGAGGGAGGACTGGCGTCCCCTCGAGCCGTGGCATGAGCTGTCGTGTTGCCGTTAGCCGCCCGAAGAGATGCGGGGACTGGGGTCCGCCGTTGAGGGAAGCGGAGCACCAACGAGAGCAGTTCAGACGGGGCTGGTGCATGAGCCGTGCGTCGTCGCTATGCATCCAGGCCCTGCAGCAGCATCCAAGACGCCCTGGCCATCCAGCGTCGCAGCCATTGGTCGCGCATGTGTGACTCCCAGCCTGATGGGCAGTCAGGAGGCAGGCCATGCGCCGTTGTCGAATTGACACGTTGGAGACGCCGGGGCGCCTCGCTGGCAGGCGATGGAAGGGTGCAAGGCCAGCGGAGAAAAAGCAAGCAGGGAACAGCAGCCGGCAAGTGGGTTCCTACAAGCTAGTGCCGTGCCCGGGCCGTCTGATAAAGAGTCAATCTGTCGGTCAAACAGAAACCCATGGCCTGTCTTTTTTTTTCTTCCCAGCGCGGTGAGTCAAAGGCTGGCCAGGGTGGATCGGTAGCCGACTTTTTTGTGCGATTCCTTTTCGTCGATTGTTCCCAGCCTTCTTCGGCACCGTTGGAATGCCGTCATGGTTCACGGCTTCGGTCGAGCATAGACGAAAATGTCCGTCGTGCTTCCAATGTCCCATTCTCCCATTCTCCCATCTGCCGTACGCCCCGTCCCATCACGTTGAGGTTGCCAGTAATGTAATGCGTGGTAGAGATGCATTGAGGCCGTGCGCCTGCATCAACGCAATAATGGGGACTTTTTTTTTCTTCTTTTTTTTCCGTGTGTGCTTTTTTTCGCTGGCTGCGTCATCAGGTCTGTTCGAGCTTTCCGGTTTCGGCAAGACGCCACGGACTCCAAATCCTTCGGTCGCCGGCCAGGAGAACGTGCTGATTGTAGCCGGCATTGGCTGTATTTCTATCTCATTTTGCTGCCCGGTCCGTTCGATGGGATTGATTGATGGGTGTGGACCGACGCCGCCGTTGAGGTCGCCCCGATTGAGCCCGGCCCAAGATTCACAATGGAATTCAGGCCCAGACCTCCGAAGCCCGCACCCAAAGGTGGGGCCAAGCTCCAGTCCTCAATGGAGGGCCAACGGCACAACCTTCCAGCAGCAATCTGGACCTCCTATTGCAAAACCGCATCTGGAACACGCAGATTCATGCGACCATCGACTCTGACTGGCCACCCGCCCAGTGCCGGCCCGACCACAGCTCCCCTCCGAGCTCGAGGGCCGCGAGCCTCGTCCGCCTCAATCGAGCTGCCAGATCCGAATAGACAAGCATCGACCGAGATGCCTCCAGACAGCCCACAATGGATTTCGTGAGTCCTGCCGCCGCCGTCTCCCAGCCCTGGCTCCAGCTCTCCAATAGCCTCAACTCCATACTGACGTCTGCCCTGCCCCTGACTGCCAGTGGTCACGACTGCTAGCCCACACCCCTCTGTCCTTGGACAGCTCCCGCCGAGACCATGCCAAAGACCCGTTCCGCCGCCTCCAGCGGTTCGAGAAGAAATATGGCCAGATGCTGGTACGCACGAGACCCCGCGGCTGACTCCTCCTCGCCAGCCTGCTCCCTCGGCGGCGGTGCTAACAAGAGTGGCGGTGATGGTGACGTTAGCAAATATGGAGGAGCACCTCCAATCTCCCCCGCGACGAAGACGCCATCGAGGCTATCGAGGAGCGCCTGGTGGAGCTGACGGCGATCCTAGCCGACGAATCGCGCCGCCCGCTGCCGCACCCCTGCATCGCCTTCGCCGCCTCCAAGCAGATCTATGTGCCGGTTGCCAAGATAGCCACCACCTCATACAACCAGTGGATAGTCCGCGAAGCTATCCAGTTCTTCGCCACCCTTATCGAGAGTGAAGAGGAGGCCTTCGTCGAGAGCGAAGCCTTTGCCAACAGCCTGACCACCCTCCTCGTCCGCATCACTGGCGCGAACAGCCTCCAGCTCGGCTCCGACACCGAGATAAGGATCGTCGAGCTGGCCTTCAATATTACCACCAAGATCCGCCTTGACCCGGTCGGTGTCCTTGCAGCCTGGTTCAAATCATCACCACCCCCACCCCCGCCTCCACAGCAGCAACCCGCCTCGTCCGAAACCAGCCCAGAGAAGCAGCAGCAGCAGGACAGCCACGACAAGTTCGCGGGCAGGACCCAGAAAGAAGACTTCCCTCTTTTCTACCTCCTGGTAGACTACATTCACCACGAGGGCAAGGTCGGCGACTTTGCTCGCACCGGCCTGCTGTACGTTGTCGAGGCCGCCTCGAGCTCTGTCGACCTGGAGCGATGGATCGTCGAGAGCGACCTTTCAACTCTCATGGCCACGGGCCTGGGTGCGCTCTACAGCCAGCTGAGCCGGAAGCTTGTCATCGACCACCCCGCCGACCAACTGCCTCCCATCCTAGCCCTCTCCGACTACCAGCATCCCAAGTCGACGTACGAAATTGTCAGCTCCTGCTCCCCCGAGTTCCAGGCGCACCTAGACACCTTCCTGTCTCATCTTCTCTTCTGGCAGGACGTCCTCAACCACTGCAAGTCGGTCGAGGTCAAGTCCACGCTCCTTGAACATTTCCGCATAATATTTCTTAAACAGCTATTGTGAGTGATGATGCAGATGCCACGCAGCCGGTCGCATGGTATCCATGGGACGGCACCTCGGGTTCGTTCCAGAACAGTCCTGCCCTAACGCCCGGCCAACCAGATACCCCTCGCTTCTCGAGTCTTCCGACATGGATGGTGGCTCCTCCGTCGCCGTTCTGACATATCTCCGCCGCATTCTGGAGTCCCTCGACCACCCAGACATGATTAGCCTCATTCTCTCATATCTTCTGGCTCTTCCCGAAGCTGCCGCGTTGGAGACATCCTCCGCGGACGGCCCTCGCGGTACCGTCAGCGCGGCTCGCAAGCGCAAGTCAATGGACCTCCTAAGCATGATTGCTGCTCAGTCGGAGACTGCCGCGGACCCACTCCTCTACAACCTCGTCGATCTCATCCTCTCTTGCTTGCGCTCCCACAGTCACCAGACTATCCACGTCACTCTCCAGCTCGTCTCGGCAATTTTGAGGAGGCACCATCGCTATGCCACCGCGACTTTGCTAAAAACGGAGGGCGTTCACAGCGCAACGCGCCGCCGGACAATCGGCGCGCACAGTCAGGAGGTGGACTTCTTCATGTCTCTGGCCGGCGCCATCGGTGGCCAGGACGACTTCGATGCCCTGTACGAGGATGCGCTTCGCGACGCCACCACCCGCCTCGAGTCGCATCCGTGCTCCCTCAAGCTTGTTGCGCCGCGCAGGTCGACTAATAATCACGATTTGCCCGCCGTCCCGACCGACACCTTGCCGGGCGCCCCGCGAGATGTGCACCGACACACTGTCCGGCCCGACGACCCCCTGCTGAACGCGGTGCTCGACCTTCTCGAGACTTTCTTCGTTAACCCCATAGAAACGAACCTGTCTGTGACGGACACTCTCTTCGATCTAGCCGTGTGCGGTTTCGTGAGCATTGAAGGCTGGATGCTACGACAGCCAGAAAAATACACGTTTGGAGACGACGACGACGATGATGATGACGACTATGACGACAGCCAGCAGCCCTTGAGCCCTGCCGCTCTCGACCCAGATTCGCCCGAGTTTGCCGAGCTACACCGGGCGCGCGAAATGAAGAAATGCAGACGAAGGCCCCGATGGTCTCCCATTGGGCTGACCCGACTCCTGGCGCTCCTTCAGACGCTCCTGGACCAAGTTGAGGCCTACCGCGAGTCCGTCCCGCGTTTCGACGACCTTCTTCAGCAGCGACGAGAGGCCTTCCAGACCGCAGACACCTCAGGCGCCTCGGTCGTGCCGCAGCCAGGTGCCCGCAGCAGCAGCGGTGGCAGGGCTGGGACCGGGGCCGCAATTACAACTCCGACAATCGGCACCAGCGAGTGGCGCCACCGCTCAAGTATCGCCGACTCCAGGAGCTCTTCGCCTGGTGGGATACCGGCGGCTCTCGAGGGGTTCGCGCAGCGTATCCTCTCGGAGCTCGGGACGCCCAGTCGCACCGTCAGCCCGCGCGGGAGGAAGGATTCGGCCGGCGATAGACTCCGTCCCGGTGGTGGCAGGTCATCAACCTCGACGCCTTCGCTAGGTCAGGGCGAGTTTGCTGGTGGCCAGTACAACGCCACGGCGATGCCGACGGCAGCATCGATCCTGCCTCCTCCCAACTACGACTACCCTGCCCCAAGCACACCATCCAAAGGACCTGCCGCATCCCCTGCGCGCTCGGGCGGTGAGAGAGGCAGGGATCCAGCCGTAGCCAGCCAGGTCGAGGCGTTCAAGGCGATCGATCAACAGATCCTGGCCAGGCGCGTCGGCCTCCCGGTTGTGGCCCGGACCGTGCAGCCCATCCCGCTCGACCTGTGCGGGAAAAACCTGGCCACGGGTGCCAAGGAACCAGGGGCTGGTGATCCCAACGGGACGCAAAGGAATGATGCTACGGCCGAGACGACGCAGGGCTCGCAAAAGCAAATTTCGCTCGAGATGGAGCTGGCAGCAGAGGAGAATGGTGGCGGCGACGAGGACGAGCTGCTTGACGCAGGGGCCAAGGGTACTCCTGCCAAAGAGCCTGAGGAGCCCAAGACGGTGTCAGTGTCTCACCTCCTCACGAACGTGCTTATACTTCAGGCGTTCCTGTTTGAGCTGGCGAGCCTTGCCCAGGCCAGGGCGGCTCTCTTTGACGAGGTTCGATTTGCGTGAATATTACGACCTGATGCATGGTATTTCCGGCTTTCTTATCTTTGAAATAGAGCCGCTGGATACTAGGACAGGCCTCTTGTTTTTGTTTTCCGTATAACATCTGGCCTTGGACACTTTTGTTTGAAAGCAATTGGTTGGTCTCGAACAGTAGTCGGTGCATTCACGTTTGGATTGACGTTTGATGGTAGCGATGAACTAGGTCAGCCACTTTGTTTATATCTTATGCCTGATGAAGAGAATTACTGAATTAGAAGGAGAAGGTATAGACAATTCATTACACTTTGGCAGTCGACGACGGTGAGAGTAAAAGGGATATTGGTAGGCAATTGAGAACAACGGCCGGAGCAAAGCAGCCACGGCGAGCGGTGTCTTAGCGACACCCTGCTCGCCAAAGTCCCCATCCCGTAAGTCCGGTTCAGTTGAAAGGGATCTGGCTTGTTCTTGTGTGCCAGGAAGGCCCTGTAAAAGGAGAAGAATGAAAAAAAAAAAAAAAAAAAAAAAAAAAAAAAAAAAAAAAATAGGTTTGCCATGTCGAGCACATCCCGCGACCAACACCCATATCTCACCACGAGGCGTCCCAGATACCAGCAGCACAAGCAAAACGCAACATAGTGTCTAATCTCACGTGATGACCGACACCACCATTTGGCCATGAGGTTTTTTCTTTACCGCGTCGAGTGTCCGGCGATTCGGACGCCCCGTATGTACCGGTGTTTGACGGGTCCACGGCACAGCGGGGGAGCAGTGTGTGTTGTGTGTGTGTGGGTGGATAGATGGACGGGCGTCGACCAACTTTTCTTTTCTTATTTTTCTCTCTCTCCCCCGCAAAATGGATGGAGCTTTGGATGAGACCTTTTTTGACGTCCATTGGGGGTGGAGTCTGTCCCGCACGGCTGCCCAACGGGGCCAGACTCCATCGTTATGTTGTGTCCCCTTGTTGGTCGGTTGGTGCCGGGACGATTCTGCGGGGTTTTGGGTTTTGACGGGTAGTTTTCGAGCGTCCTGGCGAGCGATCTTGACAGCTTTGCGCTCGAGCGGTAGCGTGGCCTGCCACCATGTTGTGGAAAGCATTAAACAACAGATAGAAGCGAGAAAAAGACAAATTGATAATAATGTCACAGAAAAGTGCCTTGGAAACGAATCAGGGACTTGCAGGATGGAATTTTATTGTGAAGCTAGCGGAATAGATCAGCCTGTTGATATAGCAAGCAAAATGTGTTTCGTCGCCGGTCCAAGTTCCCCTACCTTTGCATTACCCGCCCTCTCCTGCGTACTCCTTCCTGCCAAACTCGAACACCAAATATCCGCGCGTGATTTGAGTAGTAAATATCCAAGAGTTGACAAAAGAAATATACCTAGAACGGTTGTTAAGAGAATGTGAGGACAAAAGAAAACTAAAGGTATCTCGAAGCAATAAAAGTAAGTCGTGTGGGGTATAAAGTCCCTCGCAGAGGGAAGCAATCTCTTGAGAGACAGCTCAGTCGTGGTGGTTTTCCAGATTTCCAAAACCGGAGGAAGGTAGCAATGCGCAGCCGCCCATGATCCCGGGCGGTGATACGCCGACATGTGTCGCTACTTTGCTGGCAGAGTGTTAAAGTCAATCTCTGCGCTCATGCCACCACCACCGCCGCCGCTCATGGGTGACATGGGTGACATGGATGTCATGACACTCATATCCGAGTTCGTGCGTTGTAGAGCTTGGAAGTCCGCGACAGTCCGTAGATGTGAGGCTTGGTTGATGGAAAAGCTGTTGGCTCGTGTTGCTTGTTGTCGCATCATCATGCCTTGGGCACCAGGCATCATCACCTGGCCCATATGACCAAGAGAGGTATTCATGACCTGTCCGCTGGCAAAGCCGTGATCTATGCTGCCATGCAGTCCTGGTTGTTGTCTGGGCGCTTGCGATATAACGCCTGGACTGGGTACTTGATTCATCCCGGGATGCATACTATTCTGGAAAGGGACGTTCATGTTGTTGTTGTTGGTCCCCTGTAACGCCGCTATACTGTGCTGGTGCTGGGATAGATGAGGGCGGTGCTGTTGAGGATACTGTTGGTGCTGTTGCTGTTGTTGTGGCGGCTGGTGTTGCAATGGCGACTGGTTTTGATGAGGCTGCGGGAGTTGCTGCTGCCCAGGGATGCCTCCGGGGGTGTTGAGCTGTGAGCCTGGCCCAGGACCGATAGGGCTCATGACCATGTCTGTCATGGAATTGAAGTCCTGCGAAGGCAACCCGTGCGAAAAATCGATGCCGGGCGCCAGCACAACTGGGGAGCTGACAAAGGGTGCGCCCATGTCCACGGCACCCCCGTCCGACGGCGACGACGGAGGCTCGGATTTGATTTCCTCGATACGAGGGATCGTAAACTTGGACTCATACTCATCCATTGGTGTGAGGGCTGGCACGTTGCCGAGACCAGCATTGCCAAACCCATCGAAGATATCGATGTTGCAGGCCATGTCGGGGGCTTTCTGCAGCATCGGGCTGACGACGCGCGGGAGCACGTCGTTCATCTTGCACAGCAGCAGGGGCAAGAAACGCGACTCGCCGTTCCGAATGAGACCAAGCAGATTAAGAATCTGCTGTAAGCTGTCGCGGGGGTTGAAGGCGGCGAAAGGGTCGCTGTTTGGTTGGAGAGGAAGGACTTCGGTAAGTGAGGAAGCCACCTCGTAAAGCTTCTCAACCTGTCGCGTCAAACAGGGCGTGTGTTAGCACCAAGTATATACTGGAACGCTGGGCCAGAGCAGATAGAACACAAATAGCCGTGAGAGAAGATGACTTACAAATCCGCCGCTGATGAGCTCCATATTTCGGGTCGAGAAGGCGGACGTCATGGCAAGCAGCTCCCGAGATATGTCAACGGGAAATTGCATTGAAGACATGCCCTGCTCATTGGTATTCACGCGCGACATGCCGAGCTGCCATATGATGTGCTTGAGCCATGTCTGGTTCGTGTGCACATCGCCGAGCCGCGAATCCGTCGCGTTGAGATACGCAGGCAGGACTTCGGTCAGCTGCTTCTGGAGCCCGCCGACGTACGAAGCAGAGCAGGACTTGTTGGTGTTGTTCCACAGGTTCACGAACTGGTCGTCGAAGGGCCGGAACATCTTGGCAAGCAGGACAAAGCCGCCGAGCTGGTGCGCGCACTGGTCGCTAGGGTCGTCTCCGGTTGTTGGGAGATTGATGGTGGCCTGGAGAGTCAAGGGCCGGTCGCGCTGCAGAGCGTAGGCCCTCTCGGTGATAAAAAGCAGCCAATACAGCCGCCTTCGCCTTGATGAGCTGGCGTTGTCGTAGCCTACATACGAGTCCTCCTTGGTCATGCCCGTCATGTGGGCAACTGTTGTTGCTTCGCGCAGGTGGAACCAGGCTTTATCGTGCAGCTCGAGGGCGTAGTAGCACGCAAAGAGAAAGTAGCTGGTGCAGAGGCTGTTCGGGGTGGGTGACTCGATGTGGTCATAGGCCTTGCGGACGCGAATCGTCTCCTCCATGAGCAGCGTTCCCGTCACCACGTTGGCACCGGGCATGGTGTCAAGCCCGTATGGGTCACCACCAGGTGTCGACATCCCTGGCTGCAGCATCATGAAGGCGCAGAGAGAAGTGACGAGGCAATAGGTGTCGACGTTGGTCTCCATGGCCAGAGAGTCGCGCTCAAGCTGTTGTCGGTTCAAGATGGGGATGATGGAGTACATGTGGTTGAAGTAGAAGTCGACGCACTCCTTGATGACCTCCTTGGTCAAGAGGCCAGGGGTCGGCGTCAGGGTCGGGCTCCCAGGCGGCGAGGCTGCGCCGTGGATGCGGTTGTGGACTTTGGTGGCAAGGCTGGTCTGACGCTGAGTCTCGCGCAGCTCGCTGATGACCTTGGCCCTGGAGCCCTTTGGCCCCTTCTTTTGCGGAATCGCATTGTACGTGCACCCCAGCTGGGCCGACGAGCAATTGCGGCACGGGTTGACGCCGTCGCACCTGACCTTGCGACGGTGGCAGGCGTCGCACGCCCGTTTGACCGCGGAGTTCGTCATGGCGGGCGGGCGAGCGGCGATGGCGGACGTTGAGGCGCGCGTGCGAATGAGGTTCGGGGATATATAAGTCGCGTCGTTGAGCGCACAGGTCCGTCAGGTCTCAACCTGTTTGTTGACTTTTTCGTTTTTGCCCTCCTTCTCTCCCCACTCTGACAATAAGGTCACAGCGGCTCTCGAGAGGTAGGCCGAGTCAAGTCGCCGGGATGGAACCGAGTATGTGGTTCGGCCCAGCAGGGAGCCCATATGATCTGAGCGTCACTGATGGGCAGTAGGGCGACAATTCGTAGCGCAGGGGCGCTGGTGTGGGTTGCGTCGTCGGGCGCTCTGGTTCCGGGGAAGAGTGAAGCAATTCGCGGGGACTCCAGGTTTTAAAATCGGCCCTTTTTTGGGGTGGAATCGGGAGAAGAATCGAGGGAGCGAGCGGAGAAGGGAGAAGATGGAGCAGAGCAGGGCGGGTCGGCGAGGCAAGCAGTGGGTCGCTGGGATGCTGGGTCGCGCCAGAGAAGACGAAGATGGCCAGGGGTTGCCTTCCAATAATGGCGGGTCAGTCAGGCAGCACGCCTTTCCGCTTCTGCGAACCCGCGTCCGGGATTGATCCGAGGTCCAAGGCTGGGGATCTCGCCGTCGATTGGACGGGCGGCGGCAGTTGCCCAAGGAGAAAGGGCCAAAGACAAAAGAGAGCGTCGATTAATTGGCTTTCAGGGCAGTGTGGTCCAGCAAGCAGCCGCAATTTTTGCATTCAAACCAGCAAATAATACAAACAAGCTGACGGAAAGGGGCGAGCGTGTGTGAGCAGTGCGAAGTGCAGGGGAGAGAGAGTGTGTGTGTGTGTGAGAAAGTGAGAAGGAAAAAAAAAACACACGAAATGCTGGGAACAGACGGGCAGCTGGACAAAAAAGCACAACGCAATCTATCTGGCCTGGGTGGCTTGCCTGGATAAATGCTGGGCGCTCTCTGGGATTGGATGGATTGGAGGGCGGCAGCCAGGGTCTGGTGCGCACTGCCGGGGCGACTTTCAGCTGACGGCTGGGCACACCCGAGAAGCAAGTCCCGCCAAAAATTGGACGGTTCAACGACCCGATATGAAGCGTGGCCGCTTGGACTGGTGCTATTCTTTTCATGCAGTTTTGCTTGGCTGGGCTTGTGCTGTGCGGTCCGATGCTGCGCCTGGCTTACAGTACCTTACTGACTGCAACCTGGGCGGTAACACAGAAGCTGCTCATTGCACCTCGCGGTTTCTAGCGCCAGGCTTGAGGTGGGCGCATTTTGGGGCGTCTCCTTTTTTTGTAACGTCGCAGAAGGCTTCTCCAAAGTCGCAGCCGCCACACTTTTGCAGGCGCAGTACATACATGGCATTATCCATTCCGGGCTAGCGTCTCAGTGCGGACGATGGCGAAGCAGCAAACGACTGACGGGCTTTGCTTGGTCGCACCAGACAGGAGTCACCCACGTTTCCAGCACTCCCACTTGATAGTGGCGCGCCATCAGACACCCACTAACATAGGGGCATCTTCTTCCTCCTTTGCTTCCTTTGCTTTTTTTGTTCTCTAGCTTAGCGCGTTTGACAACGCGCTATTCAGTGTCCCCTTGGACCAATCGCAGTAAATGGGGGTAACCAAAAGCGACACCGACGGCCGTCGGGCCACTGGGGAAAAATGTGCATTTTGGATATTGACCTAGTGGCTTGGCACCCCTCACATTCGGAATTCCTCGGCGGTCTATTATGCACTCAAAAAGCTGATGCCAGTCCTGAGTGGGTTCGGTTTGCAGCCTGCCCGAGTGCCTTTAAGATCCGGATCGACATTATAACCTCCCCAAACGAGCAACGGGCGCGCTCTCATGTCTTGGGTCTGGGCAACACACACGGCCGCTACAACCCATGCCAAATGATACCTCTAACCGTAAATGAAGTGTCAAATCCTCTCAACGAACTCACTCACAGGTGCCTTTGCAAACAGGCGGATAAGCCAGTCTGTTGATGGGAGATCAATCCCATCCAGGTTAGAATCTCCCACGGACCCCAACTCTCCCCTCACCGGCTCGCTGTCATTTATGCAGCATCGCATCAATCCATGCGACCAAACCACTCCTGGCACACCATCTACGGACCCTCGCTCAATAAAAATCCATAGCGCCTGATTTTTCGCTGCGCCTCGAAATCACCGATTGTTTCGTTTCACTGCGAGACACGATTCCTGGCCCTGCACGGGCGGGCTCGGCAAGCCAAGGAGGGCTGAGAACAAAATTGTCGGAACCAAAGAAACAAAAACCATGGCACCAGATCAAAGACTTCGGTTGGGATTCCTCAACCCAAGCAACTGGTACAGCCCACTGTTCACTGTTGCATGGCGGGTGGTGTTTCTTTTCTGGCACGGCGGGGACAACGTTCCATCCGAATCGGACTCGCTGTCACACTAGGAAACGCTGCATGGGCGTTGGCCCAAGACGGTTGGAGCAGCACATAGCCAGCCCGCCCGCTCCTTTGATGGGGCCAACTGGGGCGCCCAATGACGAGTGCCGTTGGTCAGGTGCCCCGGAGTGCCCGGTCCTACGCAGCTAGTAAAATACGGAGAAGATCCTCTGCCCGCCCAAAACCGCGCACCGCTCTAAGCTTACTTGGGACTGGCGCCAAGCTGTGCACCCTGTCCTGCACTCCTTCCCCTCCCCCATGCGCTTCACCGTCTTTCCCGTTCTCTGGTGGAAGTTGTGCGCGCCACGAGAATTACGTGCGCAATGAGCGGCCGTTGTCGATAGGAATCGCCTACCGTTTTCTTTGCCTGCCCGCTTGATCTAAGCTGATAAATAATGGATGCGTGAGATTCAAACACAAGGTTGGTTTGTCTTGGAGCGCCGCACGAATACGGGCTGAAAGGCATTGCCTCGCCTCACCACGCCTCAAAACCCACATAGTAGCAACGGGCGGCGGACACGGAAGGCGGCCTTGCCCTGCCTGCCTACCTGCCGCTAGCCCGCGGAGTCTCCTAGACGACGGGTTGATGCGTGGCGTATATACGGGCGAACCTAATGCACTCTTGAGCGTGGAAATGATATCACTTAACCTAAATCTCGATTTTGCCCCAATTCCTCGCGAGAGAACCTAAGTGATCACTGTCCAACCGTGGCGTCACACCTGCAACCAAAGAGCACAGATACCGGACACGAGAAAGATTGTGCCAGGGGAGGTGGGTAGAGATCAGTGCCTATCGCACATGGGAGGGTGACACAACACAACGGACGATCGAAAGGATCCCGCGTCCCGGCTCCATGTGTTTGTACATGTGTCTGTTATACTTGAGCCGGGACCAGATTAGGGAATAAAAATCCGCTCCATGTCATCCCTGTTGAAATGTGAAGTAAAGTCGGGGGCGGGAATGACGAAGAACGATGTCACCATGTTCGTGTGAGACAGACCCCCTACATATCACCTACACAGGCCAATGAATGCATGTGGACAATTGTGTAAATTGTATGTTGGAACGCTCCAACTACTGCAAGGCCGGTGTTCGACGACGAATGCCTTAGATCGACTATCTTTATTCGGACACACCAAGGCGTTACTTGGCTAATTAAATCACTCATAGTACCAGAATTGCGGGGGAAAAAGAATCAAAATCAAAAGAGGCCAAAAAGGGCCGATAAGGTCCGAGAGGGGTCGTCCCTCGTCTACAGCTCCCTCCTGCTCCTCTTAGGCATGTACCTAACCCAGGGGGCGCAGTTGCCGGCATCACGACTCGGCGGGTCCTTGGCCGGGACGAACTCGCCCGACTGCAGGCTCCCCTGGACGAAGAAGTGATACCACGCCTCGCGCAGGATGGTCCCGCGGCGGCCGCCCGCGCAGCGCAGCACGACCTTGCCGCCGCCGACGTGCCGCTCGAGCGCGGCCTGCACGTCGACGAGCGGGTAGCGGGTGCGGCTGCTGGGCGTGATGCCGGCCTTTTGCAGCGCCGTGAAGGTGTCGAGCGACTTGAAGAGCGCCACCGCCCGCACAAAGTAGTCGACCACGGCCAGCTCGCCCGGGTTCGCCGAAGATGCGGCGGCGGTCGGGGAATAGCAGGACGCGGCCAGCGTGTTGATGCAGGTTCCGTGCTTGTTCCACTCGTGCTCCCACAGGTCCTCGTTTGCGCCCCGGTTCGCGAGCCAGTATCGGTCCATGAACTCGACGAGCTCCGACTGGCCCTGCGCCTTGAGGATGGCGCTGATGTTCTTGTACTGGGGGACGAGGTCGCAGAACTGGTCGTATCCGCCGTCGCAAAGGTCGGGCCTACAACGACATGAAGAAAAAAGAGCGGGTTAGCAAGAGCATGCCAATATAGGTGCGCGAGCGACCGGCAGACAGACTCACCACAACCCATGAAGGGTCCAATCCTCCTCAGCGCCGCCGGCGTGGACCTGGTCGTCCCAGAACTGCGTCAAGAGCATCCGTCCTCCCGGGTGGATGAAGCAGCAGTCGCCCGCCACGGGCGTGCTGTTGTGGCAGCTGAGAGGTCCGTCGACGGGGCACACCGGCGCGCCGCTCAGCGGGATGTAGCATTGGCCGGACGGTCGTCCTGCCGGTTCCAGGCCCACGGAGAAGAAGGGGTTCGGGATTTCGTTGAGGCTGGCGGGCAGCTGAGAGAACAGGTTCCCGGCGTAGGCCAGAAACGCCTTGAGCGACTGTGGCGCCATTTTTGTGACGACGCCCCAGCTACCAAAGAGTGATGCGGAGATACTTTTTGGATGGATGCTGATCGCTGCGTGCGTCGACCGGCTCGGCAGATGGTTCTGTCGTCGGCGGGCGTTCAATGTGTTCCCCCAGTGACGTTGCTGTCGGCTACAGTCGGTCAGGGGTCCTGTGACGACCCGCCAGTGCCGCGTGGAGGTAGTGGAGACTGGCCCGGTGCCCGCACGGCCCATCCTCACTGTCTGTATCCTTACGTCTTTCTTATTCTTTATATCCTTTTCTATCCGCTGTATTATCTTCCCCTTCCTTCCCTTTTTTTTTTTTTTTTTTTTTTTTTTTTTTTTTTTTTTTTTTTTCCATTTTCTGTGTCACCTCACCTTATATACCTTCGACCAAGCTGTCTGTGTGATTCTTGGAAAGTGCGGTCTTTTCTTCGGAAACGTGCCCCACTCCTCCTGAGGCCGATTCCGGCAGCCTCCACCAGCAGGCAGGCATTGATCTACACGTCCGGCGCCATCGAGTGCACAACCAAGCACCAGTAGAATACCCATCTCCAGGCTCCGATCTACAGAAGCACACCGATGGCTATGGAACACACGCACATAGACTTACTCTGGCGTGTAAGGCAACCGGCCGAAGGAGTACCCTACTAGAGCCTTGCCGTCAGCATCAGCCACAGGGATAAGTCTTGGAAGCAGGAAGCGGCGCAAATGGTTGGTTGGCATCTGTTTACCAAGAATTACTGCTTTGCCTATCGCAGTACCGTGATGTAAAAAATACCACATATCATGTACGTACCAGCTATAGTAGCTTGAGTGGGTAGGGATCTTCAACCCCAAAGATGTGGTGAGCTGCAAGAGTCCTTTCCAAGACACGCCAGGTCTGCCCTTTCGTATCCTATCCTTTGATTCTTGCGTGTCCAGCCTGGATTGTGGATTGTCTTCCTCTACAATGTTCCTCGAGTTCTTATTGCTTCTCGCAATCCTCCAAAACAAAAGCAAAGGGACAAAGGAGAGGGGCGCAAAACTTCCTGGCTGTAGTTTTTGCGATAAAACTCCACGCCCAGTCCATACACTTGAAGCCGTTCTCGTTCGTCACACTCGGTCGTTTACACCATGGCGTTGGTACAGTGTTTCCCGATATCTCTCCTCTTTGTCGCCTCGGCCTTCCTTGATCTCGTCCAATGTCAGCCCGAGGAGTTCCCGCGGGCCGAAAACTTCTTCCGGCGGTCGTATCACGCTGGTGAGCATCCAGCCCTGGTGTCAACGGACGGGAAGGAGATCACTTATGCTCGTTGCGTACTCACTTCATTATGTAGCTGCCGTCTTGGGCGACCATTTATACCTCTTTGGCGGCGGCACCTCGCAGAAGAACGTCGGTACGGGGTCTACAAAACCCTATGATGTCGTCCATTGTATGTAAAGTATTTTCTTCTTCCACTTTGCTATTACGCCGCTGGCTCGAAGCTGACACCATATTACTTGCGGCAGCCAACAAAACCCTCGCCATCCCGCTCAATGTGGACTGGAACACCGAAACCGTGAACGACAAAGTTCAGACAATGGACGGCCCAGCAAACTTCCCCATTGTGCGACCGGGGCTGTGGCCTGATGCTAAGGAAAACAAGATGTACTCTTGGGGTGGCGGCTTTCGCGGCGGCTTACCTGGCGGCAACGAGTCCATCAAAAACCCCCGCTTGCGCGTCTTTACAAAAGGCGATCCCGATTCCCTGTATGGAGCGTGGACCATC
The DNA here is from genome assembly GCA_003049465.1 of Magnaporthiopsis rhizophila. NCBI lineage: Eukaryota > Fungi > Ascomycota > Sordariomycetes > Magnaporthales > Magnaporthaceae > Magnaporthiopsis > Magnaporthiopsis rhizophila. The sequence continues at coordinate 67,753 of PYSS01000144.1, forward strand.
GACCCGAAACCGCCCGGCGACCCTCCAGCGCACATCAAGCTCACGCAGCACGCCAGCTAGACCAGCTGCAACGGCCTGGGCTTCATGTTCGGCGGATCGTATGTGGAGGTCGACCCGCAGCAATACCGTGGGTTTGGGACGCCCGGACTGGTGATATACAACATGACATATAATACCTGGAGGAACGAAAGCGAAGCGAGCAAGAAGTTCGGCAAGGCCCCTCGCGCAGGAAGCCATGAGCATGGCACTGCCGTCTGTCTCCCGACGGCCGGCACCCGGGGCGAAGGCGTCGTCGTCTTTCTGGGCGGGGCGCAGCGGAGCATCGAGGATCCCGCAGACCAGCTCGATGTCCGGATGGACACGGTGAGCTTCTACGACATTGGCAGCAATGACCTGTACACACAGAAAACAACGAGTGAGTCTTCAGCGCCCTTGGCACGGCGCCGCGCCTGCTCCGTCGCCGCGCGGTCCTCGAACAACCGGTCGTACGAGATCTTCGTGTTTGGTGGCCTAAACGAGCAGCCTGCCAACATGCACATCCTCACCATACCGGGGTTCAGGTGGTTCCAGGCCGGGTACCCCGGCGCCGACAGCGCGGAGCCGCGTTGCAACCAAGCCTGCGTCGTCGCCGGGAACAGGCAGATGATCTCGGTGGGCGGGATGCCAAGCATGTCGGATCAGTGGAGCTCGCCGGATCCTTGGAAGAACGGGATGAAGGTGTTTGACATGGTGAATCTGAAATGGGGTAACCAGTACGTTTCTACCGCGCCGGCCTACGAGTCCCCGGCCATGATCAGAAACTGGTACGACCAAGGGTTAGTGCAAACTCTCCCCACGATGTGAAACAAGATGTACTATGGTCGCTAGCAAGGCTGACAACCAATTTTTTTTGGGGCCCGCCCACCTAAACAGCGGCGTAGCAGAGTGGGATAACGACGCCAACCGGCGGCTCTTTTCATCCTCGACGGAAACCCCTCCAAGCTCATCCAGCCCCAACATCGGCGCCATCGCTGGGGGTGCTGCGGCTGGTGGGATAGTGCTCACCGCGCTCGCGGCCGGGCTTCTTTTCTGGTACTACCGCCGCAAACGTGGGCGAGCGGCTGAGCGCGGAACCAGGCTCCACGAGGATCCGGCCAGGGGGACGACGAAGGGGACGGCGGGGTGGGATCACGACTCCTCGGCGACGCCGGCAAGTGCCGAACCGCCGAGCGAGGTGCAAACCATGCCTAGCGAGCTGCACAATGGCGTCGACATCGTACACGAGCTGCAGCCGGTCGAACCCAGGCCGTCGGAGCTCCCTGCCAGTCCGTCGAATAACCGCTGCTACTACCGATAGGGCGATGACACACGACGGAACTTTTTGATTCGAGATTTTGCGGGTTGTTGGAATGGGAATGACGGGACACCAGAGTGCGAAATACGACGGCGTTATTACTGGACACAGACTATCAAGTGACTTTTACAGCATGATGAGAGACCAGCATGGCTTATCACGCGCCTCGTGCGGTATGTCCTGATTTGCGGGCCGTCCGACTTCTCCATACTATGCCGAGGGTGCCGCGGGTTGGACAAACTGCCTTTTATGTACAACCGGAGAATTCACTCTGACAGCACACTAGATTCGGCGTCGGTGTGCGGTGTCGTCGTTCCACAGCAGTCGCAAGTTTTCTGCAGGCCGACGAGGCGAACCGGCAAGTTCCTCGCGAGATTTTTTATACCACGGCGGGTTACAGTGTCATGGGATCCCAAAGCATTCAAACCAAGCAAAAGAAGAAAACACAGGTAGTCGGTCATGACAATATCATTAAGCGTTCATGAGTACAAAAACATTAAAGCTGTGCCGCTGATATGCGATGCCGCTGTCCAACCGTCCCCGGGTACAACACGCGGGCGCAACGCTTTCTGTGTGTATGCGCTGTATTACATCCACAGAGGGGAGATGGCAGCAGTGATTGCCGTCTCCCTTTTCCCTTATTTCCCACCCGGAGCAAAAGGCCGGCCGCGTTCGCGCTTACAGGCCGCACTGGCTGGCGTCGACCTGCTGGGCGTCGGCCTCGACGCGGCCCAGGTTGACGGCCTGGCCGTTGGTGAGGGCGTTCATGGCGTCGAGGGCGATGTTGAAGCCAGCGGCACGGTCGATGGCCAGGACGTTGATGGAGCGGCCGTTCCAGCTCAGGCGCCAGCAGGTGCCGCACTTTTGATGTGTTAGTCTTACGTTGCCCCTTTTTGTGATATTTGTTTTTGGCGATATCCCGAAATGATAACGAGGTATCAAAAAAAAACAAAAAAAAAAAAAAAACACTTACGCCCGGGGAGTTCCAGCCGCCGACGGCAGGAGCACCGCCAATGTAGGGGAAGCGGGGGATCTGGCCCTGCGTCTGCCAGCCGAAGCGGCTCATGAGGCCGTTGGGCCCATCAGAGCAGCTGACGGCGGTCAGCGAGCGGCTGCCGTCGTCGAAGCCGGTGTCGTACGAGACCGAGACGGCCGACGCGGCCGAGGCCAGGGCGAAGATGGAGAGGATGTTGGAGAACTGCATCTTGTCGGTTTTGGAGATTAAGGGAGCAGACGACGGATGAGCCGGGTGTTTGTATGAAGGGTATTAGGCGGTGGTGTGAGGGGTGTTATTAATGTTGTTTGTATTGTAGAGGTCTTTACTCAAGCGAATGTGAGGATGGTGATGAAAAGGAGAGAGAAGGCAGCAGAAGGAGAAGCTGTCTGGTCATCTTTATATGCCTCGTCGGCGGTAGCCGATGTCACCGATGGCCCGCCCCTGATCGCCGAGCCGGCACGTTATCCATGGGGCGAGCCTGCTACGACCCGTCGCGCGCCTTCGTACAGTTTTTCGTGTTGTAGCTAGACCCTTGTTCCGCCGGGACAGGGCTCACCGCGCCCGGCGGTTGTCAAGCCGTATTGGGCAGGCATACGATGCTGTGCGGGTCGGATGATGCATGTACAATACGAGTTGGGAAGGAATCCGTCCTGCATAGAGTGTCGTCACAGGATGCCCCGGGCAGCGTTGCTAGTGCATGTACCGCCTTGTTTACATGCATACTTTTGTTTTTATTCGGCTCCATCGTCGCGGTGTAGGTAGGTTGATCTTTTCCGGGGTACGAAAACTGGTTTTTCCCGGGCCGGTAAAGGAGCCCAGAGCTGACAGCAAGTCAGTCGGTCCCCTTGATCCTTGAGGTGCCATTTGCGGGGGCCTAAGGGGTGTGGGACTGCAGACACGAAGAAAGCAGGCCGTGTCGTTTCCACACGAGAGGGAACATGACCACCCCCTTTGAGCGGCTCTACCAGCAGAGGGAAATCCTCGGCTGGTCAGTAAGCTGCATGGCACCGCCGTGCTCGCCGAGTTGGCCCAATGTTTTGGAACCAGCGTTAGCCTCAACTGTTCGTAGAATCCCTACGTAGTACCTATTCGTGAAGGAGCAAAACGGCCGAGAGCCGGCTATGTGGATCAAGCGATCTCGTATTCGCGGCTCTTGAGGTGCCTAGCCGTGACAAACTTGGCGACTTCCCCGCCCTATAGGATGACGTGGTCCCGCTGGAGATTGAAAATCATGGCCGCTTTGGCGCTTGCTCCGTGTTATTATCGCTGGTACGTAGGGCGATCGCATCGATCGCATGAAACGTAACGTGCTTTCGCTGGTCCGTCGCCGGGAGAGATCGTTACCTGGCGGTCATGTTGCCCCGATTTTTGCAAGGGTCTATTCTGTCGCCGTGTGACCGACCAAAAGACGGCGGCAGGTCGACCAAACAATTGAAAGTTTACCAAAAGGAGGTTGACCTTAGCCGAGATGCGCATTGCTCCCAGTCTCCACTGATTTTCGCACATAAGATAAAAAAAAAGCAAATAGAAATAAAGAGAGAAGGAAATCCTGCAGATATTTGTATAATTTTAATTTTATTTATTTTGCCATGCAGTTTGCAAATTGGAAAGATTCCTTCTGGCTGGCGACGTACTTGACGAGAGTCTGCCTGGAGACGTTCCCATTTCCCTAATTTTTGGGCAACGTGGGCGGTAAGTCTACACACTACGAGGTACCTACAGGTACCTACACCCAGGTCTCTATCCGAAACCAACAGCATGTCGCACTGTTTTTTTATTCTTTATTTTTTTTTTTTCTTCTTCTTGTAGGTAACACCACAGATGCATGCAGAAAATGACTCCTTCTGCGTTAAAGGCAGACCACAGATGCGCCACAACGACAGTCCACGCTCGAAATCCTCTCAAGTCGCATGACGTCCATCGCGCTCAGACTTGAATCCCGGAGGCCCAATCGTGGGGATAGGGCGATGCGACCTGCTCCCCAGTGACAGACGCAAAAGGAAGGTTGGTATGTACATTGGTACGTACGTGGAGGCATCTGCCGAGGGGCCTCCCAATCCGGATCGGTGATGCACAGCCAAGGAGAACAGCATGGTGGCACGGGGGGGCGGGAGGGGCCGAAGCTCTGTTCCCTCGTATTTGCCCCAGACCACCTAGTCTCCCGGGGTCCTTGATGACCGAAAGTCATTGATGGAGCCCTGTTTATGGATACGAAAGGGAGGTAGAGGGGCTCGGACGCGGAAACTTCTAGTCGGCCGAATAGCATGGCTGGGAATGGATTTGTCTACAGAAGTCCAGGGTCTATTCGGGAGGGAACGAAAAAGCAGAGTCTGAAGTCTAAGAAAGGTGCTCTACAGCCTCGCACGCATCGATCAGCGCGGACCTGACCTCGTCAACGTTTGCTTCTGCAAAGATGTTGTAGTGGTGGCCAGGTATGTCGACGACCTCCCGGAACAGGCCTGGTCGGTACTGGTCCCAGCCCAGCCTGCGGTCGTCTCGCGCGAGATCCACACGCGCAACGTCCTCCCCTCCCTCCATGGGGACGGCCTCCCGCGCGCGGAGGAGAATGGCCGGGGGCGGCAGCAGCAGCAGCGGTGAGCGCGCTGCGGCGGCGGTGGTGGTGACCCCGCTCGAAGCCCCCGGCCGCCTCGACAACGTCTCGTCGATGTTGTCGTCGCCCCACCGCGGCAGCGTCCACGTGTGGACCATGGCCGACGACTCGGCGAAGCACCTCTTGACCTTGGATTTCGTGTCGTCCTTGGTGGTGCTGCTGAAGGCGTGCTCGGTGGCCACGGCGATCTGGGCCGGGGACGCCGTCTTGGGCTTCGCGTCGCCGTTGGCATTGGCGTTGGCGTTGGGGTCGGCCAGCTGTGCCGGCGACGGCGCCGTCCGCAAGACCAGGGGGCACACGCTGTCGATCATGACGATGCCGACGACGCGCAGCCACCTGTCGCCGGCCAGCAGGCGGCTCATCTCCAGCGAGATCAGGCCGCCGAGCGACCAGCCGCCCAGGATGATGGGGCCCCTACCAATGGTGTTGCGCAGCAGGGTGACGTAGTGGCGGGCCATCTCGGGCAGGCCGCCGGCCCAGGGCTCGCCCGTGTGGAAGCGCGGGTTGGCGATGCCCCAGATGGGGCGGCCGAGGGCCGGGTGCATGCAGTGGTAGCTGAAGGTTGTGCCACCGCCGTCGTGGATGAGCACCAGCGGCGTGCGTAGCGCCGCTGGGCTGGATTGGTCGGGTTCTTCGATGAGATCCGGGTTCGCATCCCACATCTTGTTGTTGTCTTGTTCTCGTGGTTGTGAGTATCCTGAGGGGTTGGCAGAGACCCGTTCCGGGGTTGTCGCCGTTTAATGATCGTGGTGTGGCTTGGAGATGAGTGAATCGGTCAATTTTGTTCTCACTTTAGCGTCAGCTTACCTTGCCCCTCGTTTGCCTGATGGTTCAGCTGTTTGACGGTTTGCCAAGCTGGGCAAGGTGTTTGATGAGAAAAAGCCTCATCAAACAGACCTCAGCTAACGACTCTTAACACGTATTATCCATCAGGCTTTGGACTGTGAACAGAGCACTCAGGACAAATTGGAGACTGCCCGTCTCCTTTTCCAGTCTCAAAGGACGGTGTGTAGTAAATGCGACCTGTATGAGTCGTGCCACTCGAACGCTTCTCATGGCCCCTGCCAAGACGGCTCACATCACCCACGACAGTCGTCTCCGACTTTTTCTCCGGTTTCCGCATTTCCCTCCGACTTCTTTCCGACTTTCTTTTCGGTAGCACGGTTCTCCATCATTCTTCCGACATGTTCCAGCAAACCTCCTCGCTATGTTGGTCAGCCCAGGTTGAGTCATTAGATGCCGCCATGTCACCTCCCGGTGAACAAACTTGAGAAACAACATGCAAATATATCGTGAGAGTCTTCCTTCCTACTCTTTGGTTCCATGTCGCGCATGTTGAAGAAGCGGGAGCGACACCTTGATGGGTGGCCACTTCCCGCTCGAACATGGCGCGTCCAATCAAATCGATCTTCGTTGGATGGACCCTGCAGGGGCAGGCGCCTTCTCAATCCATCCCTTGCGGTAGGAAGCACCGTGGATGCAATTTTGTTTAGGCAATTTGCTCTAGGCTACCGCCGAACTCTCAGTCGGTTCGAAACGGCAATGCAATATGGAATCATCACCGTTCTTGGCTACTTCTCCTGCAGCGACCCAGCTCAGCCCCGAGATGATGTGCATCTTTTTTAGCCAGTCACCCCGACAATGAATCCCTAGTCTCTCTTGCTCTCTTGAACTCGCCGAATCCGATGCTCGATACGTCCCACCACCGACCAAAAGCCCCTTGAGGCGCCACGCCGTCCGACTGCCGCTCATTGCCTCTGACACTCGCTATCCTAAACGTCGCCGTCCATGTCATCAAAGGGCCTCGCCAGCTCTCGCTGGGCCCCCGGCGCCCGGTCGAGGCCCGCCGCTTGGCCGCACAATGCCCTTCCTGCTTCCGCCGCTTTTGACACCCTGCCCTCCCCAGCCCGCTTCGATCACAATCCCACGACTCCAACAACGGCCCTGCCCAGCGGTACCGCCTCCAAGCAGTGCCAGGAGGCCACACGCGCCAAGGCCGAGCTGTCCCGCTACACGCGCATCGTGCGGCGAATGAAGTGGAAGCACCCCTTCCTCGACCAGGCCTACCACTTGGCCACTGGTGCCGCACCCGACGTTGCCGAGGCGGAGCTCATGTTCAAGATAGATTTCCATGAATATTACGGAATGCTCGAGCGAGCACTAGTGCACCTGCAGCTCGTCTTTGGCATTGTTATATCTGGTCAGCACAGGGACCTCGGGCGGCTGACGCCGGCGGGCCAAGGCCAAGGACCAGCAGTAGCGGCGGGGGCGGCGGCGGAGGACAGGCCTAGGAGATATGCCCACAGCTACCATGCAAACGTCCTGGCGGCCCTGGACGACCCCGCGAACCCGCTCCACGGCGCCCTGGGCAGCCCCGACGTGCGGAGAGCCCTGAGCCGGGCCAAGGACCTGCGCAACCGCTGGAAGAACGCGGACGAGACCGCTGGCGCCGGAGATGGGGCGAACGGGTCGGCCGTGGGCGCCGCCACGAGCGGCGTCTCGAGGACGACGGTCACGGTGCTGCCCAACGGTAAGCATGTTGCGCATCTGCCGCTCGAGAGCTACGACCTCTCCAATATCCTGAGCATCGTCCACGAGGCACTCGACCGCGCCTATCTTGTTGCAGACGACTACGTCCAGCGCCTGCTTGCCCAAGCTGCTGCTGCTGGCGGGGCGGGGTCAGATGAGCAGTCGCTCGCGGACTCGTCTGAGACTGCCGAGGAAGATCAGTGGGAATTCTTCGTTGATGCGATGGACTGGGAGGCTATTTAAACCCCTTCCATAATGGCTTTCCCTTGGGTTCTCCCCGACAGCCACAATCTTTCTCCCTGGCCCTGGAATGGATCCCAGGCCTGCCCCGACGCCAATAATAGGCACCTAGCAGTGTGTGCGTACAGCTTGCACCCAGTCTCGTCTGGGGGCACCACCAAGTGGCTTCTCCTAGGTACAACCCACAATGATACATGTCAGAGTCTTATTGTTTCATTCTGTTTGGATTATCGATTCGCGACTGTCCTCGACGTCGCCCGGGAAGAGATAGATAGAATGCGTATAGAACACGGCCCATAGATACCCCTACTTTAGACGAGAATGATCGCCCCTTCGAATGGATCACCATGCCTCTGGGCCCGCTCTGAGTGCGTTATGAATGCCAAACGGAAAACCCGCCAGAGCAGGCAAGATAGAATTAGTCAACCGATCATCTCCCGATGACTATTTACCTGTAATTTTATATGTACAGTTTATACAAAACCATCCATTCTATGATTCTGTCTGAGAACACCCAAGTCCTGAAGAACGAGCCCGCTATGCCGCATCCCGGAGCTTGTTATTGCTCTGTCTGATGTTTCTGCGGTGGTACGGATGCTTACTCAACATCCCGTCATGGCCTATGTGAACAAGGTTAGCAAGCTTCAGTCAGCCTAAATCCCCCTCGTGCGTAGATTTGTGCCGAGCGCCGTGTCGTCGCATAATCGGCAGGGGCAGGAAACAAACTCACAGCCAGCTTGTTCTTCTCGTTCTGCTGGATGCCGCCCGCAAATTCTTTTTCCAGCTGCGCCACCACCGCCAGGTCGGCCTTGGTGCCCTTGAGCCCCTCGGCCTGTTGCAGCTCTGACTTTTGGGCATTGGCGACCTGTTTTTGTTTGACGAGTCGGGTCAGTCGAGGGACGAGGGTGAACTACAACACAATGCCGCTCCCCTTTGCATCAGTGAAACTCACAGTAGCCAGGCCCGGGATGGCCGGGTTGCCGGGCTGGGCCGCCTTCTGGTTCTCCTCGCGGACCTTGATGCCGTCGTTGACGTAGCCGACCAGCACCTTCTTGGCCTCGGCGAGCTTTGCCTGGTCGATCTGCCCGTCCACGCTCAGCAGCCTCTTCACCTCGCCCACGGCCTGCTGCTCCATCTTTTGCAGGGCAATGTTCTTGTCGATCCCGTCGGCCAGCTTCTTGGATGCCACACAGTCCGCCGCCTTCTCCCCGACCGGGGCGTCCGGGAGGGCGAGGGCTTGAACTGCCGCGGCGGAGACGAGGGCGGCGAGGATGGTCTTGGTGTGCATTTTGAGGAAACAGGGAAAGGGGCTAGGGAAGAGAGATAACGTGAAGAGCAGGGTTGTTATATAATTACGCCGATAACTGTTTAATGCGGCTGAGATGCTCAAGACGGAATGTGCTGTAGAGCTCGAAAAAGAGGCCTCGAGAAGCTGCGAGAGACCCTAGGCTTTATACCTTCCAAGAAGGCCACTCCGGATCTCCGCGGGCGTGATGCCTGACAACAGCCTATCCCCCCAAAGACACACTCTCCCCCACTTCTCCGCTACTAGCAGACATAAGATGATAGATCGCAGGATTGAGGCACCGAGCTGGCGGCGGTTGGCCGGCTGGACTCCCGATAGAATCGAGCGTCTCCTCGGGTGCGTGCATACGAGGCGAGAAACAAAGATTGGCAAAAGTACCCTGCCGTCGAAGCTTTCTCCAATCCCTCCGTGGCTCTAGCCCGGATCAGCTACAAGCCGGCGTTCGTCCCAAAGGCAGGACGGCATGCGAACATGCGCGTTTACCTGCCCAGACACGTGGGAATGTGTGTGTGTGTGTGTGTGTGTGTGTGTGTGTGTGTGTGTGTGTGTGTGTGTGTGTGTGTGTCTATGTATACATGTAAACGAGCCTGAGAGCGAGCTCGAAGAAACATTCACCCACAACACAACGGACGCCATGGCAGTCCCCTCCGGCCACGGTTCCATACACGGGACGATGGGACGCAGAGTCCCGCCTGGAGCTACACGTCAGCCTGCAAGCCCTATCTATGCAACGATCCGAACAAGAACGGCCCGTTCCCAATGAAATGTTTGGCCCAAAAGCGTCAGTAAGCCTCCCGCGGGGAATAAAGCATATCTCGACTACTGGACCCGATTTGCAATAATAAGCTTTTCACCCAAAGACTGGGGGAAACAAACAGGGCGAGGCTCGGCTTTGTGCCGATTTTGCGGTACGTCTCGTCGAACATCGAACGGGTGGAGTCCAGGCGCCCAGAGCAGACAAACATTGGCACCTGTCAAAGCAGAACCGACGCCTTGGCCTTTTAATTTTTTGTCTTTTCATGTTCGTGATTCGTGCTGACTGAGAGAAGACGCGAAGACGAGGGGATTATATAGAATCCCACACACGTAGGTAGGCAAACAGAACTGGCCAGATGATGCAGGAGGACGGGCAGACTCGGACGAGACGGCGAACGAGATACCCACAGACAGAAAAAAAAATAGAAAACCAAAACGCCGCCCCCAACGGCAAAAGCACGCAAACAGTAACTCCAGCTGAAGCAATCGAAATCCGACTACAGCTCTGCTTGTCCAATCGTTATCCTTGCCCATAGGCCGACAAGGTCGAGAACATGCCAAAGATCCCCCCGCCCTGTCTAACTAGAACTCGAGCTCGCCGACTCGCAGGTACCGCTTGTTTTACCGCCCTCTTGAAGAAATCAAATAATTAGGTGCCCGTGGGATATGTGGTGAATATGCACAAACCATCACCAACCGCAAGGCACCGATTGGATGCTGCACGGAAACTGTTATGTGGATTCCCTGTGATCTCGGAGCTTCTTGGTTGACTTGGCCGTTCCGATGTGAGTGTTGTGGACTGAAAGGGCGGTCGTCAGCAATGTCCCTGAGAGGAAGAGAGAAAACGGCAGCAAGCAGCTGTACGAAAACATTACCTTTGGTTGCGAACCGCAAGCTCGTGATGGTCTCCTTGAGGTGCGCCTCAAGCGGGCTGACCATGACAAACATGAGCGTCTTGGAGTTCCCACCCAGCGAGTATTGCAGCAGGTGCGTCAGCTTGGAGTTGCGGTACGGGACGTGGCCCTGCCCCTTGCCTAGTGCCTCGATGACGTCGCCGAGGCACGAGAGCGACTTGTTGATGTTCTGCGTCTCGCGCATCCGGTCGCCCTCGACCTGCGAGTGCTTCAGCCGCTCCGAGCCGGCCAGGTCCACCAGGTTCAGCGTGCCCTCGCACCGCTCACCCGTGGCCGCGTTCTCGCCCACGAGCTTCAGGATGAAGACCGAGTGCGACCGTGACGACCGCTCGTTGGCCTTGGTCGCCGCCACCGAGCGGTTGCTCTGCGCCTCCTCCAGCATCTGCTCTACGCGCCCTGCCGAGTCGAGCGGGACGGTGCGGCAGTTAACCACGGTCGTCTGCTTCCGGACATCGTCATGCTGGATGCTGAGCTTCCTCCGCGCGCCCTCGGGCGCTAGGAGGTCGTGGAGCTCCTCGTTGTATACCTCGACGAACGACCCGACCATTTGGTAGCTCCAGGATTTGTCTCTGAGCCGCTCCGCCTCGTCGTAGATCATGTGCACGGCCCTCGGGATCATGCCGTCGGCGCTGGACATGGTGAAGGTCTTGCCCGACCCCGTCTGGCCGTAGCAGAATATGCAGACGTTGTAGCCGTCCAGCGCGCTCTGCACCAGCTGCGAGATCTCGCCGAAAATCTCCTCGTTCTGCGTCTGAGGCGTGAAGACGCGATCAAACTCAAACGGCATCGTCTTGCGGCTGACGTTGCCCGTGGCGCTGCGCTCCTCGGGACCCGTGACGTCAAGCTGAGCCGACGTCTTGAGGTCGGGGAACCCGAGAGTCGCTGCCGCGCCCTCAGAGGGGTCGAGAACGGGGCGAACTCTGCACATGACCCGGATATTGCCCTTCAGCTCCTGGTACTTGTTGAAGAGGACCCGGCGCTCCGTCTCCTCCTTGATGAGCTTCTCGCGCGCAGTCTCCGCGATGGCGAGGGCCTCCTGGAGACGGGCCTCCATCTCGCTGAACGAGTCGGATTGCTGCTGGTTGCTGGACTCCAGGAATCTGACCTTGCCCGTGAGCTGCTGGATCTGCGCCTCGAGCGTCAGGTTTGCCGTCGTCATCTCGATGACTGCCTTCTGGACGCCGTCCTTAAGCGTGATTTCGCGGTCGAGATCGCCCTTTAACCTCTCAATCTGGGAGCGCATCTCATCTATGTCCCGGTCTTTCTCGTGCATGGCTCGGCTCGCCTCCTGTTGCTTCGACCCGAGCTGCGAGCGCATCTCGTCCAGCTGCCTCTCGCTGCGTGCCCTCTCCTCCTCCAGCTGTGCCCGGAACCGACGCTCCGCTGCCTCGACGGCTTCCAGTTCGCTCCGCTGCACCCTGGTGGTCTCGTGTTCGAGTTCCCTCCGAAGCCTTTCGAGCTCGTGCTGGTGGTCACGTGCCTGGCCATCCAGCTCAAACTTGTGGCTGCGGCGCTCCGTTTCGAGATCTAGGGTTAGTGTCTGCACCTGTTGTCGCAGCTCGGCAAGCTCAGAGTCGAGCTTTTCTCGGTCTTTTTGCAGGCCTTCTGCCCTGCTAGTGGCGAGCTCGACCACCTGCTCCATGGCCTTCCTCTCCGACATGGACACGTTCATGACCTCCTTCATGGCCATCCATTGCGATTCGACATTGTTAAGTCTCTCATCAACATCCCATGCTTTGAACTCGAAATTTCTAGTGTTAGTTTCTTTTGAAAGGAAGGGCGGACGATATTTGGTGGGAGAGCTGGTCATGAGGTTCCCATCCCGCTGCTTCAGCGCCTTGATGGAGCTCTCAAAGATCTCCACCTTGGCGTCAAAGGACCGACCAAGACAGGTGGGTGTCTTTGGCGGTGCCGGCGGAGACGGCGCAACTGAGCGCGTGTCCCCCGTGGCTTGAACCGGCGAGGCCGGCTGAAAAGCCTGAGTGTTCCGGCTGCTCTTTTGGCGCACTGTGACGTTCCCGAGGATGCCGTCTAACGGCTCCTTGGGGCCCGGGGCGGACGGGCCGGTCGTCAAGTCGGAGACCGCTTGATCTCCGCAGTTGCTGGTGAGATCCTTCGGGTCCTCGTCATCGGCGATACGCAAGCGCTTGACCCCGTCGACGAGGGACTTGAGAGAGCTTTCTCTATCTTTCCGCCTGGCTGTTGGGCGACCGGCTAGCGACTGCGTCGACTTGACCTCCCGCAGCTTGCTTGGCCGCAGGGATCCGGTTCTTGCTTGCTGATATTGACTGGAGAAAATTAGTGTATCTTTCGTACCGTTTTGCTGATTCGAGGCGGCCGTCGGTGCCTCTTCTATATCCCCATAAGCTCCGAAAGCGGTGGCCGGACGTGGCCTAGCAGCCCCTCGAGGAGCTCCACTGATCGATTTCGCGAAGGAAGATGGCGGCTGCCGGGCAGCCGCGGCAGCTGGTGGGCGTGCGCCTGGCCCGACGCTGAATGCATAGCTGCTCTTGGTGGGCTGTCGTGGGGCGGGGCCGGCCGTTGGTGCCTTGGTCGCAAGCGCACTCACGCCCGCGGCGGACGGTGGTCGTATCTGTTGGGCGCGCCGGTTAGCTTCGCGAGCACGGGGGGACGAACATTGGGGCAGGGAGGCAGGTGCATGAGAGGGCATACTCCTGATGCCAGGCCGACAATTGAGGTGGCCTTGACACCTCCCCTTGGGGCGGGAGTGGCTGATACGCTTGATTTGGCTCCATAGCACTCTCCTCCCCTCTCGGCGAGGGTCTTGCGTTGCTTCGCATCTGGCTGTGGGACTGTTTTGGACGACGGCGATAATTAGCAGAAGCACGGCAGCGGCTACGCTAACAGGAGATGGAAGACTAACATTCACTGTTTATCCTCTTGCTGCCCAGGTTGGCCTGGGGTGGGAGCAGCATCGTCGGTTTGGCGGCGGCGCGGGTGTTGCTTTGGGATTCGGATATCTCGTGCAGCCCAAACGCTCGGCTTGGAGGCCGGAGACCCGAAGGGCGGTGAGCCTGGAGGGGTAATCGCGAGCGCCTCGGTCAGTATTGGAAGCGACCGTTTGTCCGCGACGGCGACGAGAACGACGAAGACAAACAGGGGCCCGGGGCAGGTGGATGCGCGTCTGCGGCAGCATGGGGCGCCGTGGCTAAAACTTACCGTGGTCTCGGTCTCCATGTCGAGGGCGCGAAGGCGCTGGATCAGCTGATGATAGACCGCAAAGCTTGAAGCAAGGAGCAGCGCTCCCGACGTGAGGGGGGCTGGAGGACTCGTGGTGACGGAGGCTTCGCCTGGCTTCGCGCAGCAGACGGGTCTGCGAAAGGCATCGGGGGAGAGCACCCAGATATTGCTGGTGCTAGGCGCGGCTCGGGTGCCATGGGTCAGCGACGTGCTGGTGGATTTTCGCCTGTGCTCTGCTGTGATGCGGAGAGGGACCATCAGCCGCCAATCCCGCTATTTGTTTACGCCTGGTTGCGGGCGCAACACACTGCACTCTGGCCCTGTAGCCACTCAGCGCAGCTGGGGTGGAGCCCCTCGTTGCGTGGTGGGGCACCAGCCGGAGCCTGTCATTCCAGCCGTGCACGGACCATATGCAACCAACGTCAGAGTCGTGGCCCCCACTCTGCCGACCTGAATCGAGGCAGCCACATGCGCGACATGCAGGTGCTTCGATCCCCTTTCACATGCCTCCCACGCATCCATATTTTCTGTCCCTTCCCGCAGGTGTGGCCTTACAAGTGAGCGGGAGCAGCGCCCAACAAATCGTTAACTCAGTAGCATGTTCCAAGTAAGCCGGCCTCCTCGAAACTCGCGCAGATTCGTCCAAGGCTTCACGCCACGCCTGTCGCCGCTGTCCGAAAAGTATCCCCTCCAAGCATAGCACTTAGCCTCAAAGCTAGAAGGAGGCGGTCTCTAGCCCCTCCTTTATGTCGATACCTGCTACCAACAAAGCTCCCTAAATACGGCAGCATATATCGCGCCCCGACTCCTGTTCGGTTCTCCACCTCCGGCCTTCCCGCACTCCAACGCACCCGCATGCAAACGGCTCGGACAGTTGGGGAGTCCCTGGCTCGCGAAAAGTCAAAACCCTCAACCCTCCCTCACCGGATAGCCTCGTCCGACTCGATCTAGAGCATCTAGAGCCACCCCAGCACACATCTCCTACACAGGGCAGCCGCCCGAGAAGCCGCCGCGATGGAGAAGTTTTCCCAGTTCCGGGACCGAGGTCAGTGATCTGTGTACCAGTTATATCTCACGTTCCAAGATCCCGCACCGGCATTGACACTGACGATTCCCTTTCCCGCAACCCCCAGGCTCCGGCATCTCTCCGTTCTTGCCCATATCTACCCCGTCGGGCAGCTACCTATGGCTGGCCGCCCACGCCACGCTCTTCTTTCTGCGTTTGCCCATCTTCCTCGGCTATGTCTCATTATACCTTCTGGTCCTTCATAACCTGCCCTTCCCCTTGGGCGTGCGCAAGCTCCTGCTGTGGGGGACGATGGCAATACCGGGCATCTGGTGGGTAGACCTGCAGCTCGACGGCGTCAAGCGCGGCCACGTCGCCCAGCAATCGGAACGTCTCCCGCAGGGGCCGTCGGTCATCGCCGCCAACTTCACCTCGCCCATCGACTCGCTCTATCTTGCCGCTGTGTTCGACCCCATCTTCACCATCTCGTACCCACACACCCGCAAGGTCCGCCATGTTTCGCTGCTCCGCATGGTCCTGTACGCCCTCAGCCCCGCTCAGCTGCGCGATGACGAGTTGCAGAACCCGGCCGGCCTCGTCGACCTCGCCGCCCTCATGCGCCGCTACCCGGACCGAACCATCGTCGTCTTCCCCGAGTGCGGCACCACCAACGGCAGGGGCATCCTCCCCCTGGCGCCCAGCCTCGCCGCCGTCCCGGCGGACAGGGGCATCTACCCCGTCAGCATCCGCTACACGGCCCCGGACATCACGACACCCGTCCCGAGCGCGTGGCTGTCCTTCTTCTGGAAGCTTCTCAGCAGGCCCACGCACTGCATCCGCGTTAGAATCGCCGAGGTCCAGTATAACAACGCCGCTGCAGCCACGAACGGGAACATGAACGGCGCTGGAGAGTCCTCGTCGGAGCATGGCGCCCTTTTGGACGGCTCGGCGGACGGCGGTGACATCACGGCCGAGGAACAACGGACTCTCGATAAAATTGCCGAGGCGCTCGCGCGTCTGGGCCGCAACAAGCGCGTCGGCCTAACTCTACAGGACAAGGCCGCGTTTGTGACGCTGTGGCAAAAGTCACGGCGCTGGCTTTGACGGTGGGTGTTTCCCGTGGTGGATGGCTCCCGTGCTGGGTGGCTTGATAATGCTCCTATTCTGTTGAAATTTTGCTATGCGTTAACTATGGGCTTGTTTCCCGTTAGAAAGTTTAATGCGTGGAATCCTGTCGAGAATACGATTCTGGAAATAAGATGTTTTTTCCCCTGGAGTCTCCGGCAGGATGTCAGTAGGAGAGAAGTCTGCACTTGGTGGGCAAAAAGGGGCGGTCACGGTCACTTCCTGGTCTACCGGGGTGGCACGCTCAAATGTCGAGGGGGTGTTCTCTTTGACAAAAAGAACAATTAAAAAAAGATTTGCTTCGCTTAATTTTCCCTGATCCGCTAGTGACACCGAAAGCCAAAACCCAGTGCTAATCTAAAGCCTCCCTATTTTCCCACCCTACAAAACAGCACAAAATTGAATTATGGCAAATATCACGCGCCACCGTCCGTCACGCAGCCGTGGCTGGCGTCGCTCACCAGCGACGCGTACTTTTTCAGGGTGCCCTTGGCGACCCTGGGCGGCGGCGCCTCCCACTCGGCCTTCCTCCTGGCCATCTCTTGGGGAGACACATCCGTGTCGATGACGCGCTGCTCGGCGTCGATGGTGATGGTGTCGCCGTCGCGGACCAGGGCGATGGGCCCGCCCTCCATGGCCTCGGGCACGATGTGGCCGATCAGGAAGCCGTGGCTGCCGCCCGAGAAGCGGCCGTCGGTCAGAAGGGCCACGTCCTTGCCCAGGCCGGCGCCCATGATGGCGGAGCTCGGCTTGAGCATCTCGGGCATCCCGGGCCCGCCCTTGGGGCCCTCGTAGCGGATTATCACCACCGTCTTCTCGCCCTGCTTGATCTCGCCGCGCTCGAGCGACTCGATGAAGGCGTCCTCGTAGTCGTAGCACCGAGCCTTGCCCTGGAACCGCAGCCCCTCCTTGCCCGTGATCTTGCCGACGGACCCGCCGGGGGCGAGGTCGCCGTACAGGATCTGGATGTGGCCCGTGGGCTTGAGCGGGTTGCTCAGCGGCCGGATGATGGGCTGGTCGTCGGGGAAGCCGGGGAGCTTGTCGAGGTTCTCCTTCATGGTCCTGCCCGTGACCGTCATGCCGGAGCCATCGATCAGGCCCTCCTTGAGCAGGAACTTGAGCAGGGCCGGGGTTCCGCCGATCTTGTAGACGTCCTCCATGACGTACTTGCCCGAGGGCTTGAGGTCGGCCAGCAGCGGGGTTCGGTCCGAGACGGCCTGGAAGTCGTCAATGGTCAGCTTGATGCCGACCGAGTCGGCGGCGGCGATCAGGTGGAGCACGGCGTTGGTGCTGCCGCCCAGCACGTTGACGACGATCATGGCGTTCTCGAAGGCCTGGCGGGTCATGATGTCCCTGGGGCGGAGGTCGAGGCGCAGGAGGTTCTTGATGGCCTCGCCGACCTGGGCGCACTCGGATATCTTGCTCTGGTCCTCGGCCGGGTTGCTGCTGCTTCCGGGTAGGCTCATGCCGAGGGTCTCGATGGCGGAGGCGAGGGTGTTGGCGGTGTACATGCCGCCGCAGGCACCGCCGCCGGGGCAGGCGTTGCGGATGATGTCGAAGCGCTGCTCCTCGGAGATCTCGCCGGTGAGGTACTGGCCGTAAGCCTGGAAGGCGCTGACGATGTCGATAGGCTCGCCCTTCATGCTGCAGCCGGGCTTGATGGTGCCGCCGTACACGATGAGGCTGGGTCGGTTGACGCGGCCGAGGGCGATGAGGACGCCGGGCATGTTCTTGTCGCAGCCGGGGATGGAGACGTTGGCGTCGTACCACTGGCCCTGCATGACGGTCTCGATGCTGTCGGCGATGATCTCGCGGCTCTGCAGCGAGTAGCGCATGCCCGTGGTACCCATGCTGATGCCGTCGGACACGCCGATGGTGTTGAAGCGCATGGGCACGAGCCCGGCGGCGGCGACAGACTCGCGGATCTTGTGGGAGAGCTCGAGGATGTGCATGTTGCACGGGTTGCCTTCGTACCAGACCGACGAGATGCCGACCTGCGGTTTAGTCATGTCCTCCTCGGTCAGGCCCGTTGCGTACAGCATGGCCTGCGAGGCGCCCTGCGACTTGTGCTGCGTGATCTTGGACGAGACCCTGTTGAGCTTCTCGGCCTCGTCGGCGCGGCGGCGGGGGCTTGTCGAGAAGAGGGAGCTCCGTGCGGCGGCGATAGGGCGGCTCTGGGCCAGAGCCCGGGGGACCCTGGCCTGTAGAAGGGCGGCAGAGAACATGGCGGCGGCGGCGGCAGACAGGGGGCGTGGCACGATCAGGGGAGGAGACGGAGAGCTTGGACGAGACAACTGGGGTAGCTATCTCGACATGGCGTGGCCAGAAGCTGTCCCGATCGGCGCAGGATGAGTCAATTGGTCGGGAACTCAAAGCGCAGAGCTGGTATCTACAGCTCACAGGGACAGTCACAAGGGTACTAGCGATGGACGGGAGTTGTGAGCTTCAAGCTCAGGTCTTCCAACCCGCATACTTTTTTCGTCGCCGATTCCGGCGCTGTGTCGCTGTGGCCCACCCCGCATTGCGACCTTGGGCTTCAGCCAACCAGGAGCGGGGAATTACAATATGCGCTGAATAAACAGAATCCCTTCAAGGGAGTCCCTTGCCACGAGGAAAATCTAGAAGACCCGACAGCTCTAATTCTCAATGGATGATTATAAGGCCTCTCCACCATCGTTCTCAGCTGGCCGTCGCTGACAAAGGTGCGGCTTGGTAATGAGATGCATCCATTAGCGTCTAACAAATGGCCTCTTTTTGTCCCCTCGCCAGTGTAAAATATCGTAGCCGGTAGCACAACACCAACAACAGCACCAGATCAAATCACAATGGCAGGGACCGACGTAAACAAAGTCTTCAAAGTCGGAGTGGTGGGCTATGGGTACGTGCTTTCGCCGGTTTGGAGTGGTTATATCCTGCCCCTGAAACACAGACGCTAATAGGCTCTTGTCACAGCATGTCCGCCAAAGTCTTCCACATCCCTTTCATCAAGCTCACAGACGGCTTGGTCCTCCACTCCATCGTACAGCGGTCCCCCTCGGACGCCAACTCAGCACCGAGGGACCACCCATCCGTCAAGCACCAGACCTCAGTAGACGCCCTGTTGGCCGACCCCGAAGTTGACCTGGTCATCATCAGCACCACCCCGGACTCGCACCATGCTATCGCCAAGCAGGCGCTCGAGGCCGGAAAGCACGTGCTGGTCGAGAAGCCCTTTGTGCCGGCGTCAGCACTGGCCGACGAGCTGGTCGCTCTGGCCAGGCAGCGCGGGCTCGTGCTTTGTGTCTACCAGAACCGTCGCTGGGATGCCGACTTCGTCACTCTCCGAAAGCTGATCGACGACGGCGAGCTCGGCCGCGTCTACGAGCTCAACACCCACTTTGACCGCCACCGGGCCGCCCGCCCTACCAACTGGAAGGCCAGCCTGTCGATGGATCGGGGCGGCGGCGTCCTCTTCGACCTGGGCGCCCATCTGCTGGACCAAGTCTACGTGCTCTTCGGCAAGCCCTCAACCGTGAGCGCAAAGTTCATCAACCAGCGCGACGGCCGCCTCGTGTCGGGTGCCGGTGGACTCGACGACGAGCCCGACAGCATCGACGCGCTGCTCGCCTACGCCGACGCGGGGGTGCTCGTCCACGTGCGTGCAGGGGTGCTCAGCGCCGAGGTCGAGCAGCCGCGCTTCTGGGCCCGCGGGAGCCGCGGCAGCTACCGTAAGACGGGGCTCGACCGCCAGGAGGACCAGCTCAAGGCGGGCATGGTCGGCACCGAGCCCGACTTTGGCAGGGACCCACCGTCATCGCGCCGGCCCGGCCGCCTCGCCCGCGTCGCCGACGACGGCTCCATCTCCGAGGTCGACTGGCCCAACGTCGAACCGCCCCCGACGTATTCCGAGTTCTACCGCCGCCTGGCTGCGGCGCTGCGGACCGGCAAGGAGGAGGACGTCCCTGTGCCGGCGAGCCAGGCCGCCGAAGTCCTGCGCATCATCGAAGCGATTCGGGAAAGTGCCAGGACCGGAAAGGATGTTGTACCTGCTTGATGCTCTTGGTCGAGGTGTCGCAAATCTTATCAATCTCTGTACATGACCATCTACGCAACATTCGTCGAAGTTGTAGACAGCAATAGCCTGAGCAACAAACCTCCTCGTTCACGGCGCTCCGACCAAAAGGCCCGACCCTCACACACGCGAGAAGGGCTCAATAGGCTCCGGTGGTCGGAATTAAGGCATCTAAATCAAATTCAGGTCATTTTCTGGCCACGGCGGTGGTGAAGCCTCGCGTTGTCGTGCTGGCTGCAGCGCATAGCTCGAACCCTGGGCGAGTGGGTGGCCGCAGATACAAAAAGCAACAAAATATTGTGTTGCCCACACGGGTATCGCTATCCTTAAGTTGCGATCGTACCATCTAAAGCCAAGATGCGTCAATGTGTGACAGAGGGATTGGATCAAAATTGTTCTGTTTGCTATTATTTTATTGTCTCCAAATCCCGAAGCGGCCCGCAGGCATTCCCTACCTCCAGGCAACAAAAGGGTATAGTACATAGCGCACATACGTTGTTCGCTGTTCTTTTGGTAAGCCATACACATACATGAGCCGAGAAGCCCCGCTGTTCAACATTATGCAAACGCTTGACATGTCTTACGCAGCAGCACACATGGTTGTCAAACCCGGGCGTTGGACGAGCCCGCCTCCCCCTCGGCGGGAGGCTTGCTTGCCACGCTCAGGCCCGACATCTCGATGACGTCCGGATCCACCTCGACCGAGACCGAGGTGACTATCTCGCACTGGATCGTCATCCCGGAGAGTCCTTCGTGGTCGCCGCGGTGCGGGGGTGAGTGCTGCTCCCGACACCGCAGCCGTCGCTTCTGCTGTCTTAAGATCCGTCTCGGTTCCCACGGCATACCGGTACGGGGCTCCCTGCTGCTGCTGCTTCGGCTGCTGCTGCCACAATAGGTGGGCGTGGTGGAGCCGGCTGTAGCGGCAGCGGCAGGAGCGTGCAGGAACTCACGAGAATCTCCCGCCGGCATCGTCGTCGGCGAGGGGACAGGAGCGACGACGTCGGCGCCGCCGCTGACGTAAACTACGTTGCCGAGCTTGCGGCCGGGAGGGGTGCGCATAAAGTTGAAGGTGACGAGGCCGAGGTCCTGGCTGGGCGGCCTGGCGCCGGCGGAAAAGACGATGGCGCGGCGGGTCCACGAGTACAACAGAACGTCCAGAAAACCGCCCAGGGTGATTGTGGCGCCCGCGAAGGTGAAGTAGACGAGCGGTACGTCGCCGATGCCCATGTTGCGCGCCCGCGCTATGGCTAGCGGCGCCGTGCAGAGCACGTAGATGACGGGGTACAGCAGGAACGTCTGGTGCCGCCAGCCCTGCGGCTCGGCGGCTGCGGCGGTTGGGGCTGGGCGCAGATGGTGGTGGTGTTGGTGGTAGTAGTACTGGTCGATGCTGATCTCTTGGTCACGGTGGTGGCACTGTGGGAAGGTGGACGGGCTGGGCGAGCGGCCGTCGTCGAGCTTTGTGGCGCCGCCATCGCTGCCGGTCACAGGCGTGAGAGTTGAAGGTGATTGCAGGGCCTGCGCTGCGCCAGGTCGCCTGCCCTTCTGCCTGGTTTCCGTACCCGGCACGCGGCGGAAGCCGGCTTTTTCGAGCAGGTTTTGGTGGATGTGAAGATAGGCAAAGATGTAGATGTAGATGGAAGTTGTGAGGCCCAGGGATGTAAATATCCACAGGTAGTGCAGGCCGAGCCTCAAGTCGCTGTAGGCTGTATTGACCCAACACTGCAAGAACGTGTGGTTAGTGGAAACGGCTGTGATTCGGGGCAGATATATATATATATATATATATATATATA
>PYSS01000145.1:0-62001 GCA_003049465.1 Magnaporthiopsis rhizophila
GTTGATACCAAATCCTTGATCGTCTCGCTCTGTACCTATCTCTATATCTTGCTCGATGCCAACCAGGCCCTTTTTTTCCGTTTCCAAATATGTGTTCGCGTAACCGAGTTCTTACCACGATGGCAGCCTCCCTAATTTCCAGTTCTCTGTTCGAAGAAGAAACATCGCCACCAATGCATCCTATGAAATGTCTACCACATCAATGTAAACAGCGTCCCACAGGGGATGTCGCAGTGAGAATGGACTCGCGAATTTGGACCCTCTATGGCGGTCCGGACCGAGCACGCCTTCACGAGTCGCGTCGTCGTCGTCCACAGGGCAGTGTCGTAATTCGCATCTGACAAAACAAATACGCGTATCCGTACTCCGTATTCCGTATACTGTCTTCGATACTTCCTAACCGGGTCAGCTTGTATCAACGCCGCCCCTCGTCGTCAACCAACGAGGCAGAGCATACCACCCAGCCACCAGCGAAATAGCATCGGGTTCTCCGATCAGTCATTCTCCTCATTGCTCATCTGACAAGTATCTCGGTATCTTCTGCATAAAGGCAGCACCTTCCCGCCGTTTCCTGCGTAAGAAGGTCCAGATCCCAACCATCAAACTCGACCTACGTTTGTCCGTCATAGCATAACCTCTTGTCCTCCTCTAGTTGTGCTTTTTGAGCTTCCACCATGTCCGACGGCAGTCAAGGTATACTTCCAAGTTCGCCCTGTGTTCAGCAATCCATCTCTCTTCCCATGCTGACGTCCGACACCCGCAGCCCCGAGGAGCTTGTTCTTCTACACTCCCAGCACCGCTGCCGCGGGAGTCTTCACGGCGGCATACGCGCTCCTTACGCTGGGCCATCTTTATTTGACCTGGTATGTCCCCTTCGACATTCCACACCCCTTACCTTGCTGGTGGTTGTCACAACCTTGATGTCCATCGTATCTAATCATCAGCGTGACACAGGAAGTACAAGAGCTGGGCAACCTCTGGCATGCTACCGTTCACAGCCCTGGCTTTCACTGCTGGCTTTGCCGTCAGGATCTTCTGTTCCTTCCACGACACCCACGCAAAAGCCTTCATCGCGACCCAGTTCATCCTCTACGCGACGGCGTCAGTGCCTCCCCACTAACTCTCGACTTGGCTGCTTTCCCCTGGCCCAGCTTGTAGGATCTTGTGCTAACCAGACCCCAACACCAGTCCCCTCCTCGAGCTCGCCAACGCCCACATCCTGGGCCGCATCCTCTACTACGTGCCCTACCTCTCGCCGATCCACCCGGGCCGCGTCCTCTCCAGCTTCCTCATGCTCTCCTTCATCGTCGAGATCCTCAACGCCCTGGGCGTCATGCAGAGCATCGTCGGCACCATCGTCCAGGGCGAGGCACGCGAGGACGCCGCGTCTCGCGTCAAGACGGGCAACGCCTTGATGAAGGCCTCGCTCATCCTGCAGCTCTCCTTTGCGCTCCTCCTGGTCGGCCTCGGCGCCGTGGCTCAGCTTCGCTGCTTCCGCCGCGGCATCCGCACCCCGAAAGTCAACATGCCCCTGCTCGGCGTCTACCTGTCCATGCTGCTCGTCACCGCCCGCACCGTCTACCGCACCGTCGAGCACTTTGCGTTTGAGAACCTCACCGCTACGAGCCTGGCGTTGTCGATGCCGCCCGTCGTGTTGCGCTTCGAGTGGTACTTTTACGTCTTCGAGGCTGCTGTTTTGTTCCTCGCGGTTGCGGTTTTCGTGGTGCTTCACCCGCGCCGCTGGCTGCCGCTGCACAAGACCACGTACCTGGCCCAGGACGGCGTCACGGAGCTCGAAGGCCCCGGCTGGAACGACAAGCGGCCGTTCATCGTCACGCTATGCGACCCGTTCAACCTCGTGGGGCTCCTGAGCCGGACCCCGCGCGGCGCCAATGGAGGCGATCGGCCTTTCTGGGAGAGCAACGGCTATGTGTTCAAGAAGGGACCGGGTGGAAGCGGCGGCGAGTCCACAGAGGAGGGCCTCGGCGCCCAAGGCACTGAGGATGCGGCATAATGCTGTGGTTTATTGGGCCTACATCTGGTTCGGCGAAGCCAGGGCGCTGTTGCGGCTTTTGGAGATTCCTCTTTTTGACGACCATCAATCAGGGTGCCGCCAGGGGCTGGGAGGATGGTACGGTTATTTACCGCTTTAGTGGATAGAGCGTCGCTTGTGCCGACAACGTCGAGCCCCGGTGATCTTTAGTTGCGTCCAAAATACTCCCAGGACGTCGGGAGTTAGCTGACGAGGTCCTAACTGGGAACTGATTCCGTTGCCCAGTGATCCCCGAGGCAGAAGAATAAAAACATTTGCGCTGAACCGCAGGACCTGTATCTCTCGTACCCTCCCTCGACAAATAGGACCGACCAAAAGGTGAACTCGGTATATGCCAGGCAAGACGCAAGTCCCTCGCCAGCCATACCACGAATGGATGCCTGGCTTCAGGGATGCCATCTTAGGCTTTCGTCATTGTTCGTTTGATGGGAGTGATCACATCTTCCCGTCCCCCTGGATGCTCCGGATTGCTCAGCCTACCCCTGACGCGGTACGGTAGTGCCTGCTCAACTGCTTTTTTGCTGATTCCCTCGCTCAGCACTCGTGCGCTTCTAACAGTTGATGGGCAGGTGCGCACGGGTGACCTGCCGAGCCAGCCCCCGACCATCTTTCCCACCGTGGAGCCCAGGAGGGAAGTTGCGCGGTGCTCACTTGCCGCTATGATCACTCCTCCCTCCAACCTGCCATCGAGGAACATGCAGAGATGCCCTTTGTGAATGGATGTTCCATTCGTGGTCAGTATTAGATGGTGAATCAGCTCACGTTTCCGAGGGTACGCCCGATGAGGAGACGGTGAATTCTGACAATCGGGGGGATGTGCTGTGCTGAGTAGGCCCCTCCACCATTTTGTACTCGTTTCTCCCCGGTTTTTTTTTTACCCACCATTCAAGGTTCCATGGCGCCTGGAAGCCAAGCCTCCGGCGTCAGCCTGGGAACTCTTCCCATCCAGCCTGGCGCAGTGGCTACCCCGGGAGAAGAACGGAAACAGCAGCGAACCTTGGCGCCAAGAAGCTCGGGGTTCGAACACTCCTCGAACCTTGGACATCAGGCTTTTGTTCTAGTTTTGCCCCACGACCAGAGCTTTCTCTGGTTAGGCTCGTAGAATCGGCCGGATGCCTGACTCCTAAAGAAATTTATGAATGTCTTCACTTCGGCATACGGCATATTTTGGTGGAATCTTGAAACGGAAAGAGGGAGTTTCGTGACTGCTCACTTTACGTCAGAGGCCTACCCTGAGGATCAAAAGGGGTACCTTGGGTTATAAGGGAGACCAAGCGTATCATGGACGAAGACACTTGCTTTCTGCTCTAGCTGCTATCGTATCAGACTATAAGAGTAAGTTCGGCCACGGTGCTAGGAGACCGGAGGATAGCTCCCGCTGAGGCGTGAAGATATTTATGGGGCTAGACATGGCCATACTCGGCAGGGGGCATGTTTAAATCGTGGGACGTACAAGACAGCAGCGAGTATTTTCGGTGCCTGATGCAACTTCAAGACACGATGCGGTAATGGACATGAAATAGACCAAAGGGAGAAGGCAACGGCTGACAGCCAGTGGCGTAGGTTGGTTAAACGCCCTGGACAGGCTACGTCACGGGGCATGCGGGCAGGCTGGCGTGGCTGAAGCTTGTCGAAGGGGTGGGGTCTCTGTTGAGAGGAGGTACTTCGGGCGCCAAGGGATCAGAGATAGAATTATATAGACTGCTAAAACGATGTGGTCATCTTTGATGACGATGATATTTCATGAAACCTTGAGTCAAAAAGTCGCGCGCAGGGTGTCCCGAAGTGAAAAACAGCCATGTGGAAAGCCAAAATTCATATGACAAGATACGCGGTTTCGGTATCAGCCTGTTGACTCCTAGGCATGCTGACGTTGTACTTAGGGTAGCAGTAGCTCGACCCCTGACCCTGCAGACCGTTGCAATAACACCCAGCTGACGCCGAGGCAGCGGACCATGGCGCTGCTGGGGTAGAGGTTGACTGGGCGCAGACGGCGAGGCAGTCGGCCATGGAGGCGGCAGGGAACCTGCCCATATCGCCGGCCGTCATGTCGACGCCGCAGACGCGCTCAAACGCCAGGCTCGTGCCCGGGACCGTGTACCAGGCTGTCGTGTTGTCGGGCCGCGGGCAGTCGACAACGGCGGGGCGCGGGGTTATTCGGTGGGAGGGGGGCCTGCTGTCTCCTGCCCTGTGAGTCGTAACGACCGAGAGGACGAGATTGCGCGGTTGAGGGCGGGAAGTTCGAAGCTCCAGATTTGGGCGGTTTTCTGGCCCCGAAGATCCTGAAGCGCGGGCCCACGTGATCTCGGACGCGCCCGTTTTTTTGATTCGATTACTACGTGCGGGGAAGAACCGCTCCGGCCCATGGTTGGATTGTCACTCTTGTTGGTTAAACGCCTGTCTAACCGACCTCGAAGCCAAAGCCCGCCATCCACATCTTTATCATCAGACTTTCCCCGGGCCGATCTCTTGGCTCGCTGCGGTCGTGCCACCGCACCCTCGCCTCACGAAGTGCACAGCCGAGACTTACAGGAGCCTCCCACGCAGAATGAAAAAAGAGCGATACACCAAAGACAACTCATTAGGTACATGGGCAGCAATAAACAACCTCCCTTAAAAAAAAAAAAAAAAAAAACAATTTCCTTTCCTATTTCCTTTCCTCCTATTTCTTTGTATATTTTCCTTTTTAATCTTTTTTTTTTTTTTTTTTTTTTTTTTTTTTTTATAAAAAACATTGGTGTATCGGTTTTTTCTGGGCTACGTGCCTCCTTGGCCATCCATTCCAAATTGACAGTTCACCCTTGCTTACTGTCGAAAGGCCACCTGCCGCATCGCCATCCCTCAGTGTCTCGACCTCGTCGATGATCTGCCCATACAGTCACAGGTCAATTACTAAGCTCGACCAAGGCTTGAGGCCCAAGTTTAAGCACACCGAACCTGGCGTCCCCTGATCTTGTGTCGATGGCCTTCCCCGAATCCAACAGTGCCAAAATGTCCAAACAGAAGCGTAAATTCCACAGCAAGTCCAGGAAGGGCTGTCAAATGTGCAAGCAGCGTCACATCAAGGTCCGTTCGCGATGGCAGACCATCTCCTCCAACCTGGATAAACCGTGCCGTCCGCTCACCATCGACGCGCATCTAGTGCGACGAGACAGGCCCACCATGTGCCAACTGTGTGGTACGGAAGTCAGCCTGCACCTACGGCCCAGCGCCTGATACAGAGAGCTCCCAGGATGGCACATCGGAACCGCCAGCTGGCAGCGGAAGCGGAAGCGGGACGCGATCGGGTTCCCCGTCCGAGTCCACTACCGCGCTCGAGATGGCACTATTGCACCGCTGGACAAGCGCTACCTACCTCAGTCTGTGCTGCATCGAGGAGGAACACCAGCTGCTGCAGGTCGTCGTCCCGCAAGCTGCTCTTAGGCTGCCGTTCCTCATGGACGGGATGCTGGCCATCTCGGCCCTGGATATTGCCATGAACGACGACGGCAACAAGTACCCGACGCTGGACGTGGACTATCCGCTGGTTGCCGCCCGCTATTACGATCGAGGCCTGGCCGCCTTCCGAAAGCTCCTCGTGGGGTCTCCTCGGGAAACGCTAGACCCCGAATCCCACCAGGCGATGGTCATCTTCTCGTGCATCGCGGGAATCATGAACATGGCCATGCCACAGTTCGACGCTGGTCCTACCGTCGAAGAGTCGCCGTCGACAGCGGGCAGAACCCTTGCGGCGGCCATGATTCACTTCGACATGATCCACGGCGCCGGCCAGGTTGTCCTTCTCGCCTTGGACTGGTTGGAGGAGGGGCCATATCCGACCAACGCCCGGCCCAACTGGAAAGAAGATGTCCCGTTTGACCTCCTGGATGAGGACACCAAGGCGGCTGTGGCCCGCCTTCACACCGTGAACGATATCGTCACCCCGGAAGAGGAAAGTCCCCAGACGCCTTGGCCGAACGGGAAAAGCGCCGATGACACCACCAACGCCGACGACTCCGAGGCCCCAAGGAGCGCCAAAGCCATGTACAAGCGGGCCATCTCGTACCTGGAAGAGTTCTTCGCCCGCACGCTAGACCGCAACACGAAAGGCCTCGGCATCCTCTGGCCCACAATGGCCGGCGCTGATTTCGCGGCTGCCGCGCGGCGGGGCGAGCCGCTCGCCATCCTGCTGCTCATGTACTGGGGCGTCATCCTCCACCGCATGTCTCACGACTACTGGTGGGCCGGCCGACCCGGCAGGGCGCTGGTGCGCGAGGCCGAGGTTGCGCTGCGGTCGTCGGTGTCCGCGACGGCGCCGGCCTGGGCGAGGAGCGTTGAGTGGGCTTTGGCTGCGATCGGCGAGCCCAGGGCGGAATGAGCGGCTGTGGCCGGGTGTCGACACGGATTCGGCGAGGCGTGATATCCGCGAAGGAGGCGAGCAGCACCGCCACATCTTGGGCTCAAGATTCGCGCTACCCTAGCCGGATCCTTTGGTGCCAGTGGCCCTACCGAAGTTGCTGTGTTCGCCCGCTTCCATGCCAAGGGGCCTCTTGTCAACCGCGGCCGTCCAAACACTGAGCCCGGGGTGCCCATCAACGGCTTGACTGAAGCTGTCACTCATGCTTGGACCCCTTGATCTCTTGTCTGCAGGCCACGGCGCCGGCCAAGAGGCCAGGCTGACGGTGCACATTTTGCACAGCTCAAGCTACCACCAGGGAGTCATCGTCACAACTACGCCAAGCAGGACACTCCGACTCAAACGTTCCCTGCTTCGTCGGCACTTTGACCTGTTTATATCTAGAGACGGGAAATGGTGCCATCGCCGCCACGGGTGCTCTAGGATCCAGTGCAAATGGCGGGCTACCCTTCCACATCCAAGTGGACATGAGAGAAAGGGGACGGGTCAGTTGGCAGCCGGGTATGCGGCGTCGTCGTGGCGGCGACCATGGCCGGCTTTGCTGGTGTTTTGGAGAATACATGTACCATCCGGGTGAAGCAATTTATCTCGACATTGGAGATGGTGGCGACGCGATCGGATATTGGCGGCGAGACGTCGTCTGGAATCCATTTATTTCTTCATGCCGCTGTCCTGGGAGTCCTTGCCTGTCTCGTGGAGCTCGGATGGACGCGATGGACCGGTCCGTGGGGTCCCCAAGGAAACTCATCCGGGCCCACAAAATCCGACAGGCCGCGTCACGCCTCGACCTCGTGCCGACTCCTCTTTTTTTTTTATTATTCTACTTTTTGCCTCAGGAGTCTCTTTTTTGCCTTCGCGCCGTCGTGGACAAGCTGTAGAACATTTTGGAGCAAATATTCCGGACAGCTTATACAAAGTGCAGCTAGTAAACGCCTTGACACGGGCTTGTTTAGAATATAGCCGTGCAAAACGCCTCGAGCTCAAGCACAATGAGGTGACATTCCGTGATGAGCCGACAAGCAGGGAAGCTCCGCTGGTGGGCTCCCGCCGATGGACTGCCGCGAGCGGTCAGGGGTGCGGTGGAGCGAAACAAACACACGCACGCCGCCGCTGTTTTTGGCGCTAGCGGCGGCCCCCCGCGGATGCACAGCCCGTCCAGCCAGCCCCACCGAGAAGCGACCTGGTTGGCACCTGGAACAAGGAGGTCTGGATCGAACCGAAGCTGTCGCGAGATCGACGCTTCTCTGCTCGTGCAACCTCGCCGTCCACCAGCCGCAACCTTCTTTTCGAGCGCCATCGCGGTGCTGGCCCTCCGTGCACGATCGCCTCTGCTCGGCCAGATCTTTTCAGTCCCGGAGTTTGTGCCTTCTTTCTGTCCTGCTAGCCTGCTTTCTTTCCATCGATGCTAGCCATTCGCGGGATCGTCTAGCAGGCAGGCCCATGCGGCTCTTAGCCGCCGAGAATCCGAGCGCGGGAGTCCTTGTTATATTCTTCAGGCCTCTTTTGCTCTTTTAATCCCTTTTGTCTGCTTCTGCGAATGTCGAGCAAGCCTCCTTTCTCCTTCTCGCCTTCTGTCAGCGTCTTTCTGCTTGCCAACCTAGTCTTCAGCCGTACCGTCGACATAATGCGGGCCAGCCTCGCCACTGTCGCCCTGTCCGCCGTGACCCTGCTGCTCCCGGCGGCTGGTAGCGCTCGCGACATCCCAGAGAACATTCGGCAGCTTAGGGCCGCCATAATAGCCAAGGGCGACTGCCAGAAGAAGCTGGCGTCGGGCTTTAGGGTACAAGACGGCTCGACTGCAAGTACGTTTTGCTGCCGCAGTGACGATAGCCCCTACCTCCATGAGTCCCTCGACTCGGCATGTACCGTCGTCTCCTGTCTCTTCCCGCTAACACAGCTCTCCCGACAGCTGGGGCGTACTGCGGCGACATGCTGGACAAATACGGCATCATCTACCAGCAGATGCCTGGCGGTCAGCTGAGCGACATGGACGTCGACTGCGATGGCCAGCAGTTCAACCACACCGGCGACGACGGCGGCTGCGGGGCCAGCACCGACACCCAGCCCCAGACGTCGTTCCGCGGCAACGTTAGGGCCATGGGAAACGCCGCGGCCTTCGGGATCCAGGACCTGAACCCCTTCATACACTCATACGTCGTCTTCGGCAACACCAACGAGGGCAAGCCCAACTGGCCTTCCTTTGACCCCCAGGACCGCGGCCGCAGGAAGCTGCTGGGCGGAAAGCGCGTCGAGCCGCTGAGCGTCATGGCCGTCGTGTGTGGCAACAACCTGGTAGGGCTTTGCCGCACTCTCTCCCGTCCTTCACCTTCCTCTGTCTTTCGTAAGCTGACACTGAACTCCCCAAACAACAGTTCTACGGCCTGTGGGGCGACGAGAACGGCCCGGACGGCAAACACGCCATGATCGGCGAGGCCGGCATCGGCCTGGCGCGCGCCTGCTTCGGCGGCGTCACCAACATCGACGGCGGCCACGGCTGGTCCAACACGGACGTGCTGTACCTGGCCTTCACCGGCACTGACGCCGTCCCGGACCCGCGCCAACCTCGCTGGGGCGCGACCAGCTTTGCCGACTTTGAGCGCAGCCTCGCCCCTGTCGGCGACGCCCTCGTCAACCGCATCGAGAAGAGCGGCGCCGGCAGGCCCGCCCGCCCGCCTCCATTCCTGCGCCTGCCCAGCATCATCCATAGCACCCTGGCGGCCGCCCTGCCGCTGACGGCGCAGCCGACCTCGTACCAGGCCATGAGGCAGCGGCCGTCTCGCTGAGGTCCTTGCGAGAGGGAACGGGCGAGCACATATCTCTTGTGGTTCAGCATTAAAGTGCATGGCGAACAGCCTGGCGTTGTTTTTGGGTTTATACTTTCTTTTTAATCTTTCTTGGCGGCTCATCTCGGCTCATCCGCTTGCTTTCTTGTCCCCACCATTTTTGACCCGGCCACTGTATCTCGCATTAGCTTTCGTCATCTAGAACTCTACTTCTAGGCAGCTTAAGTCGTGAGGACCGACATTCCTTCTTGTCAAGCTCATGGTATAGTCCCGCGCATGTTTGGCCGAGGAAGAACTGCGAGTGAAGCCAAGTCCATCTGCTTCGTAGAATGCACTAAGCAGCGAGCTCGAACTGCTACACCACTTCGTGAACACGTTGAAGATGCCGCCCATACAAAACCACAGCATGACGGAGGCCAAACCAACAAGATGCCTCCCAATTCGTGCACTGGTACAAGGTACCCAACGCTTCTTGATACCAATCTGGATTTTCCCGCCGCCACGACGGGCATTCCGGCGCGTCCAACAAGTGAAAACAAATCACAGCACATATTGGACTCCATATGGATGGTAGCGAGCCCGCTCCCGTCCGGTATGCGCATGACGGTGAAAGATATACACTAGACAAGGCTGAACGGCATAGACTACAGCCCGGTCTCCCGATCAGTCTCCCACGGCCAACCGCAAGCGGGGTGTAGTGAGGGCCGAAATCCAGCTATCCCGGTCGCCGGAGAGGGTTATATCTCGTGGCAAAGGCTTTAGTTTGGGTGGGACATGGCGGGAGGCAAATACACCGGACCAGGTGCTCAGTTGTGATCGGCCAACCTGGTCCACTGGCAGGGCTGCCGACATGCAGCAGGGTGAATCTCTGTCCGCCTCAGCACTGTGAAGGCGTTTCGCGCCGCGGACCTTGAGGAAGACAAAAAGCGAGCGAGCCCTGTCAAGGAGGGACGAAAGGCCTGGTCATATGGTGGAACGGGCTGCATAAACGCCGAGCAGGTTGCGCAACACCGGACAACAGGTTCCAAGGCTGGTGTGAGACCGAGGCAACAGATGCTGAAGCCTCGACGTGTTGTATAACAGGGCTCGAGAGGCTGAAGCACCGTTGTTGTTCGTTGAGGGGGCATTCATGCCGGATCGTTGTGCAATGGCAAGGAACACGTGTGGGTGGACCATCAGTTGGCAAAGGCGCCTTCGGATAAAGGTAACAAGGCGCCCATGAGCTTCTGACTGGCTTGGAGGTTGCCGACGATGAGGATCAGGGGTCGCGCGTTGCCATTTCTGACGCCATTCCCCTTCGGAAGGCCCGCGTGAAGTCAAAAAGGTATAGCTCACGCCTATCGGCTGCTAACCAGCCTAGAGGATGACTCCGAGGAGGATCATGTAGGTCATCCGAGGTGCAGTGGAGATCATGATACCGCTTGAAGTCGGCTCGGGCGATGACGCCGAGAAGAATCATGTGGACCACGCGAGGGCAGTGAAGACTTCGGGTCGACAGGAGCTGTTGACGGCTGGAGGCGTTGCCCGATTCCACCAAAGCGAATACTGGTCGCCTGTCTCAGGAAGATAAGAGTCGACGGCCCATTACAGAGAAGGTTTGACGTCATACTCAACCTCTGTCCGAATCACGTACTTGGCCCCCTTCCTCACGCCCGTCCCCTCGTGCAGCGGCGCGTCCCTAGCATCGCCGTGAGGAAACAGTGCCGCAGCGCCCATGATCGGCCGGACAGGATAAGCGTTTAGCGTACCGTCGCGGGCAGCCGGTAAGAAGTACGTCGTCTCGCCGCCCTCGAACTCGTCGTTGAGATAGATGAGGAACGTGAAGAGCGAGCTCTGCGCGCCCTCGGAGACGTCATAGACGTAGGCGTCGTCATCCGCCCTGATGCCCGAGGGCGGCCAGGCGCCGTCGATGTGCGCGCGGTACTCGGCTCCGGGAACATAGCGGTACACGCGGAACCGGCGGTTGAGGCCGCGGGCAAGGCGACCGGACATGGACGAGGGGACTAGTTCCCGGACGCGGGCCCAGAGGGAGTCGTGGAAGACCTGGTCGACCACCCAGTAGAAGTTGTGCGCCAGGATGCTGATGTCGCCGCCGTCCTCGCGCGCGGGCGCATCGGGCAGGAAGCCGACCGTCTCGCCCGCGGCGATGATGGCCGTGCACTCGGCGGGCGAGAGCACGCCCTTGAGGAGGCTGAGGCCCGGAACGACCGGGTGCACGTGCTTCTCGACCGGCGGGCGGGCGTCCTGCGCGGCCAGGGGGATGGCGCCCGGCGTCGTCGTGTAGAGGAGGGCGTCGTGGTGGTTCGGCGGCTTGCGCTGCGGGCCCGGGGTGCGCTCGATGACGCGAAGGGAGGACGCGAGGTCGTTCGTCGGCGCCGAGTCGAAGATCGTTTTGTCGAGGACCGAGGCGTAGGTCTGTAGGAGTGTGGACGGGAGCCAGCTGCTTGGTGGCGGGTGCAGATCCCATATCTCTTGCACCGCGATGCCAGGGACGGCGGAGAGGGGTAGCGGCAGGGCGTGGGGGTTGCTGTCGGAGTGGCCGCATGCGCGCAGGATGGCGTCGAGCACCAGGAGGCGCTGCTTGTCGCGCTCCCTGCGCTCGTGGGTGGCGGCTGTTGCGCCGTTGTCCCCGTCCGGGCAGGTCGAGAGCCCGCTGATGACGTCCAGGTCTCGCACCCAGCGGCACAGGGCACCTAGCTTGGGCTCTTGTCCCCGTATCTTCATCTCGGCCAACAGGATCCGCGCTTCGTCGTACTTCTCGTCCGTCAGCGCGCCCGTCACGCGCGCCGTGAGGCTGAGGCTCGTGCCAGCTGTAAGTCGAGCAAAAGGGCCGTCCGGTCAGCGAACGAAAGCAACACCAAGTAGCGGGGCAGGATAGGGACGGACAGGCATTGTTGACGCCGCTGGTACAGTTCTGACGAAAGTCAAAAACAGCAGCCCGAAGGTCCTTGCATTGCTTCGACTTGATCAGGCTGGGATGCTTGGCCAGGGTCGTCAGGGTCTCGGCGGCGATCTCGAGCTCCTCGTCGGAGATGACGCTTTGCAGGCTCTTGGGTTCGAGGGCCGTGGCGCCATTGTCGTCGCTGTCGGGTGGTGTCCTCGTTGCGGCCGCCGGTGCCCTCTTGGCCGCCTTTCGGGGCTGGTCGGCCTTTGCGCTCTGCTTCCGCTTTTTCGCCGCTTTCGAGTGCGCCATGGCCTCGAGATCTTCGGTAGGGGACTGGTCTTGTGGTTCTGGTGAGAGCAATCCAGACCATCCCATCCCACGCAGGGGCCAGCGAGAGTTTTCTCCCCACCTTCCAAAATGTGTGGATAAGTTGCCTCCACCAGCCGTGCGGGGTTCCAGGGGCTGCATGACTGGCTCAAAGTATGCCAGCGATTGGCTTTCTCTTCCCCAATCCAAAGCAATTGGCGAGAGGGGCACATACCTCTACAGTATAGATCTCTCCACGGCTCCTAGGATACGGATTCCCTCGGGCCTGGACAAGGATTAGCAGTGGCAGTCAGCAACTGGAAATGACGACGACGACCATTTACTCACAGTCCTATATCTGTCCGGTCTTTCGGGAATAGCTTTTTGGCACACGAGGTGGCTCTCAGACGGCCTTCTCGGCTTAGAGAAGGCAAAACGGGCATAGGGCAAGAGGGTAGACACTGTGAGCCGTCGGAAACCACCCCAGATTAATAAAATAACCGATAATTCTTCCGATGCAGTTGAACTACGTTGAACTAGGTACTGGTCCGGTAGGTATCGGGGCTCCTCCTGCTAGCATCGCATCGCAACAATTGGCTGGAGTCCTCAATAAAATGGTTCCCCTGTAATGACCAATGACCTCCCAGAAGCAACCGCCCTTTTCAGTTTCCATCTCGATGCACACTCAATGTTATTCCCATTGCCATCTTCCAAACACATACGCGTGATCAGTTGCTTTGAATCCTCGAAGCCATAAAAAAGAGATCAATCTTGTCCGCTATCGGGCGGAGTCACACTTAGCCGTGCAGGTCTTGCTGTCCGGCCGGCCTCTCCAGCACGTCGAGGCTAGCGGTTCTGGATCTCGGAATCGAAGTCCCAGATGCCCATGAACTTGACTGCAGTCAAGGCCGTGAAGCGGATGAAGGGGTCGCCCAGCGCGCTATTGAAGGAAACTCCGTTCATGAACTCCACCTCGGCAAAAGGGATGTGAGGTTGGGCAGTGATGTTGCCGCCAGACCAGCGGGCCACAAGCTTGGGGTAGTCGTTGGAGTCGTGACGCAGGAGCTCGCAGTGATCTTTGCCCGCACGCCAGACCATGGGGACCTCCATGTGGACGCCGTCGGTCCAGCGACCCATGGGCACGCGGAACCAGTGGGCGTTGCAGATGCCCCTGTGGCGCGTACAGAAGAGAGGGATGCTGTATCCGTTGTGCTCCGGGGCATCCACAACCATGCGAAACTTCTCGGGCTTCCACCAGCGCTGGTCTGGCTTGGGGAAGCTCTTGGGCATGACCGTGATGACAAAGTCTTTCGCTTTCTCGCCTTTGCCAATGACGCGGAATGAGCCGACGGGGTTGGGCTTCTCGCTGGCAAAGTACGATCCCTCGTAAAGGTAGACGATGGGCTCCTTCTTCCAGGGAAGTGGACCTCCAGTCATGTCCTTGCGAAGGGTGAAGAGCGGGTAGTCGGTGAGGGCCTCTTTGAGAATCCACTCATCTTGCGACAGCTTGATCAATCTAAGT
Organism: Magnaporthiopsis rhizophila; assembly: GCA_003049465.1. Taxonomy (NCBI): domain Eukaryota; kingdom Fungi; phylum Ascomycota; class Sordariomycetes; order Magnaporthales; family Magnaporthaceae; genus Magnaporthiopsis; species Magnaporthiopsis rhizophila. Next base: position 13,945 of record PYSS01000145.1, read on the forward strand.
TGGTTGCCGCGCCACTGGACGTCGAGTTTGGCGCCCATGTACAGGACTGTGTCGAATTCCGGTACGGCAGGGCGGACCAAGAAGGGTCGGGAAGTAGGGTGCTTGGGGTACTTAGGCCGAGACTCAATGAGCCCATGTGACAAGTACTTGGCCATCTCTTCCTCCTGTCTGGCCTTTTCGGCCGCGAGGGTGGCCTTCTCGGCGGCTGCTTTGGCGGCAGCCTCGGCCTCGGCCTTGAGGCGCGCGGCTCTCTCCTCGGGTGGGGTGTATTCCTCGCATTCGGCGTCCAGGCGGGCCATCTCCGCCCGGAGCCGATCGTACTCCTCGCCTCGAATGACCTCCATGGCCCATCTATCGTCGACGGGCATGGCTCTTGGATCCGGAGTACTGCAAACGGGCGTATTAGGAGGGGTACTGCCTGGCCCAATGGCCATGATCAGCTCCCCGAGCTGGCGGGGATCCTCCGGCTGCTCTGGAGTGATATCCTTCCAGTCATGGGGGGTGGGAGGGACTGGGGTTGGAGTGTGTGAAGAAGAGGAAGACATCTTGGTCGTGTGGCGAGAGCTTGGGATCTGCGGGTTGATTAAGTTTGTTTAGAACAAAGCAGGGACATTCGAAAAGCAAATCATGAACAAGCGTTCAAAAGAAGCGATACGGATCCAGGAAGAAACGCGATGGTGAATAGCAAGGCGGATACAGATGGAACAACAACACTTACCGTCTTCCTTCTTCTTGGCGGCTTCCTCTCGGTGGTGGCTTGAGGGTCCCAGATTGCTTCTGGGATGGGCGGGCGGCGGCGGAGGTAGTTGGAGGAGCCTGAGGGAAAAAGAAAAAGGAAGAAGACGAGCGAGCCCCAGAGGTGGGGGAAAATCTTTTTGAACCAGAGGCACGGCACATGGGGGAGACTTACAGGGAAGGAGCGGGAAGGACCCACGACCCAGCCTGGTTGCCGGGTGGCAGGCTCGTTCCTGCCTCGAAAGGTTTGATAGCCGTGTCTATAGGGGTGCTGGGCTGACGCAAGAGCTTCCTGTGCAGCCCTGGCCGCACTGTTGGTTTCTATGACGCATCCCAGGGCCCCGAAAGGGAGGAAGGAGCCCTCCAGAGGGACTCAATGAGAGCGAGAGTCCGAGTGTTGATTCTAGCAGCTGGTTCTTGGGCACTAGGTGCTAGGCAGGAAGGTCCAGGGTTTGGAGATAGGACAGAAGAATACAGAGCTCTCCCCTACCTACTCACTTGGTGCCGGCTTCACCTCGCTGGTCATTCTCACGAACCTTCCCTCGAGTGCCTGTTCAGGTGGATAAGGCTCTGGCTCCGCCACACCACCAATGTCAAGCCTTTTGATTGGGACCAGGTTCGAGCTGAGATCATGCACCCGTTTGTAAACACCAACTCTCTGCATCGTTCCTCAGTCGGAGGCTCTCAATCATGGACTCGATGCCTTAAAGACCCCGGTCAAGTCGACCTCCTCCGCGGATGGTCGCATCCAGTTTGGCACTCCTTCCACCCGTGATTTCGCAAGGAGCAGCCAGCTACCTAGGTAGTTACAATCACCGCATGCACGTAAACTACGCAGCCATCAAGGCGGCTGCGGCCTGGACATGGCCGTGGATTGTCTCCTTTGCGACGTGATCTCCCTCGCCGGGCTTCATAAGCGAGCCGACGAGCCAGAGCTTGCCGAGGAATATGATACGGCCATCTATCTATCTAGAGCGTTCGAACAAGGGCTGGCCTCTACATAACGACGATAGTATGGCATTTGACCACAAAATGTAAAAGCCAGCTTTGTGGGAACTACAAGAACATATGCCGGGGCCCTGGTAGCGATGACTATATCAAGTGCACAGTGCTGAAGCGGTGTAGATGCTGTGGAAGCAGCGTGCTCGTGATAGCCGACCTTGCCTCGGAACCCTGCCGGGTGCAAGAAACAATCACCAGGTTCATCAGCCCTCGCTGAAGCGCTGGGAATTTCAGATGCCATGTGATTTGGACAGCTAGGGGAGCTCGGCCCCGACCTATCTAAGGTAGTCACCGCTCAAAGTTGAGCAGCAGGCGGCGGACCTGAAGCTGGCCGGGTAGAGCTCGCTCGTGCCTGCCCAAAGTGGTAAGTATCTCGGGTGCGCATCTACCAAGTGAAGGTCTATCTGCCAAGAGAGCCGCAGCTTCCCATCTCACTTCCTGACGATTCAATGAGTGTTTTGCGGTAGCAGCCATTAAAGACTGAACGACCAAAACGCGGAAGTTGAAGTCGATAGGCCGTGGCTCCTCGGTTCAGATCGCCAATTCTCCAGGGACAATGCACAGCCGGTACCAGATACCGACCATCCTTTCCGGAGCCATAGCCCCGTTTTCTTTCCTCGTCGTAGCCGTAGATATTTCCCTCCTTTTCTTTGCTGTGCGGGTACCGTTTTCATTGGCACGGCTTCAGTCCTGACAATGGTGCCTGCCGTTTGTACCCCTGCGTTCCTGAGCCACACCTTGCCGGCAGAGGGGCAAACTTGAGAACACAGTGCGGCATCGTTTGTTGTCTAGGTGGTAGCTACCTGAAGCAGCACCTAGGATGAGATCTCGAATTATATCGTAGATCTATGCAGCCGCATCATTGGGCGATATTAGTGCAATGGACGCCTCTGAAGTTGGATCTCTCAGCTTCTCAAGGCGTACACACCTGTACTTTATTCACTCCCAAACCCAGATGCCACCGGGTTTGCGCCATCAGATATTCGGCCACACGTCAGAGCGTTGACTCTATACGCCGTCTATGTTTAAAAGGGGCGGAGTGACGTAGGAGAGGTATGTCTCCAGTGCAGACATTTCTTCTTTCTCAGACACACCCAGGCTTGCTTGAAAGTTGCCTTTTCCGGGAAATTCCTAGATATAGCCTAATACCTGCCAAGATTGTCCCTTGCGTGGGAGTTATTTCTTCTTCCTCTGATACACTATTCAACACCCCAGCACTGTCGCACCCACGTGCCTTGGCAAACCAGGGTGGTCGCCTGGCTGCAGGATGGTGGGGCGGTTTGCAGGCGGTTGCGCGGGGGATTGCGTGCAGCAAAAAAAAAAAGTGAAAGATAAAACAAAGGCCGGAAATTTTCGCGTCGGCTTCAAACCTTTGACGTCCGCGCACATTATGACGCCTGTCGGCCAAGCAATATGCCGACTTCCGAGACTCACGAGAATGGCGCTGATGTCGCGTCTGGTACGCACTCTGCCAATGTCCCCAATGCCCCTCAGGAGACTATGGCTTCAGGCGACGCAAACGACGACGCCGCCTCCAAGCCCGGCCGAGGTGATTGGGAACTTACCCGGCAGCGTGGAGGACGCAAGGGCAAGCGGAACGGCGCCGGCGGAGGATCCACTGGCGAGGAGAGAAAGTGAGTTGCTATATCTCTTGCATTGGCCTGTGAGGAGCACAATAGGATCAGCCAGGCACTGGGGACTTTGCGCCCTCGGTCGGTGTTTGTGCGGGGTTGTTTCTTGATATTGTTTCTCACGCCCTTGTCTTTCGCTGACCAGTTCCCTCCAGGCGCAAGGATCGCGAGGATCGGCCACACTTCCCGACCAAGCGCCGACGACCCATGGGCAGCAGTGGTAACGACCAGTCTGCCGACGGCGCGGGCGGCGCGCCCTCGTACATGAACATCCAGTTCTCGGCCGAGGAGATCGCAGCGGAGGAGAAGCGGCCGAAGCGCAAGGTGGCCGTGCTTATGGGGTACGCCGGCACGGGCTACAAGGGCATGCAGATCAACCACCAGGAGAAGACGATCGAGGGCGACCTGTTCCGCGCCTTTGTCGAGGCCGGCGCCATCTCCAAGGCCAACGCGAGCGACCCGCGCAAGGTCAGCCTGATGCGCTGCGCCCGCACCGACAAGGGCGTCCACGCCGCAAGCAACGTCGTCTCGCTCAAGGTCATCCTCGACGAGCCCGAGGCAGAGACTGCTGACAAGACGGCTGAGACGACTGTCGAGGAGGGCGAGGGCGCAAGGCCAGACGGTGCCGAGGCCGTCGTGGGCGACAAGACAGTTGAAACCGGCAAGGCCGGCGAGGCTGACAAGGCTGTCGGCATTACGGCGGAGGAGGCGTTGACGGCGCGCATCAACAAGCATCTGCCGGACCAGATCCGGATCTGGGGCATCATACGGACGAACAATGCCTTTAGCTCGCATCAAGCGTGCGACTCGAGGTGGTACGAGTACCTGATGCCCAGCCATGTGCTGCTGCCACCCCACCCAGACAGCTTCCTGGGCAAGAAGATTGTGGCCGCTGTCAAGGAGAAGGGAGAGTTTGACGACTGGAAGACCAGGCTCGGCGAGACCTTTGACTTCTGGGAGAAGGTGGAGGAGAACGAGATCAAGCCTATCTTGGCGAGATTGGACGATGCGACTAGAGACGAGGTTCTCAGAAGACTCCACGTCGTCGACGACCTCCAGCAGCCCGATCAGCTTGGAACCGAGGACGTCGAGCCGGAGGACTCTGCCGTCGACGCCTCCAACAAGCCTTCCGCTACAGAAGCTGCAGAGGCTGTAGAGGCCTCGGCGCCCGAGACGGCCGCCCCCTCAAATACAGATTCCGAGACCATGCTTGACGCTCCTCCTGGCCAAGGCGGCAACGTCGCTCCGGCGCCAGCTGTCGAGGCCGATCCCGCCGACGCCGCCATCGCCGCCGAGTCGTGGTACACGGCCAGCGAGGCCGAGCTGGCAGTGCGCGAGATCAAGGCGGCTTACATCGCGGCCAAGAAGCGGTACCGGGTCTCGGAGGCGCGGCTCGACCACCTCCAAGCGGCACTCGACTGCTACGTGGGCACCAACAACTTCCACAACTACACCATCCTCAAGAAGTACTCCGACTCGTCGGCCAAGCGGCACATCAAGTCCTTTACCGTCAACAGGCAGCCCATCCAGATCGGCGACACGCAGTGGCTGTCGCTCAAGGTGCACGGCCAGAGCTTTATGATGCACCAGATCCGCAAGATGGTCGCCATGGCCGTCCTGCTCGTCCGCTCGGGCGCCCCGCCGGCCAACCGCATCAAGACCAGCTACGGCCCCAAGCGCATCAGCATCCCCAAGGCCCCCGGCCTGGGCCTGCTGCTCGAGCGGCCCGTGTTTGACAACTACAGCAAGCGCGCCGTCCAGACGCTGGACCGGCCGCCGCTCAACTTTGACAAGTTCGAGGCCGAGATCCAGGCGTTCAAGGACGAGCAAATCTACAAACGCATGTGGGATGTGGAGGAGCGGTCCAACGTGTAAGTGTTGTTTTCCCAGTCCGAGTCTATTAGGCTCCCATCTGGGTGTCTACTTGACTGACGCGTTTTCCAAACAGCTTCCACACTTTCTTCAACCAACTGGACAGCTTTGCCACCGACTACTTCCTCTGGGTAACGGCCAACGGCTTCGAGGGCGCCTACGAGCGCAAGGAGAAGGGCGACCGCGTCCCCAAGGGTCTCGAGGCGCAGCTCGGAGACGAGGGCGAGAACCCCGACGAGGGTGAAGGTTAGAACGGGATTGCGTATGGGAAGAGGATGATCGTTGCATTGCATTCTGGCGCTCCCGGGAGTATTGATGGCTGGAATTCCGCGGTCACTGTAGGATATCTCGTCCTTCGATATCCATGGTCTTTTTTTTGGCGCTTGTATCAAAGCAGACTACAGATACCCCGGCATGATGGGTTGTGAATCAAATCGTTCTCGATGTGTTTATAAAAGAAATTGTTTATCACTCGCCGCGATGTCTTACACACAAAGACTTTCCTTCACCAAATAAAGTCCCAGTCAAGCCTAGTTGCGCGTGTAGAACTAAGACAAGCTGGATTCGTTCGCTGTTGACACAACAAAGACGATATACAAGAAAGTATTGCCAAAGCAAGCCAGCGAGATCCAAGCTCCTCCCACCCGGGGCATATACCTGGATATCACGGCATGGGCAAGTAGCCCAGATCGGTCCATTTCGTCCCGTCCCAGAGCACCTCCTTTATCCTGCCTCCATTCGACTGGAAATAGCACCTGTTAAGATCAGTATTGGTGGACAGCGCCACCGAAACAAAGTTGCCCTTGTCGGTGTCCGCCACACCGGGCGCCTTGGTCAAGCAGGTTATGGAGGTCGGCACGTCGGCCGAGGCGAAGACCGGGTCCGACGTCGGGCGCGAGAACTTGGTGCCGGAGCTGCCGTCCGTCTGGGACAGGATCACGACGCCACCGTTGTCGCTGGCCTTGTCGACGTCCTGAAACAGCAGCAGCGTGTTGAGGGCGCCGTCGCGGCGGCCGTACGTGAAGCCGGCCAGGCTCGCGCCCTGGGGGATGGCCACGCCGAGCGAGCCCGACGACGCGGCCACGACGCCCCTGTCGCGCCCGCGCGTGTGCAGCCGGACGTTGCCGTCGCGGTCGCGGAAGAAGAAGCGCCCCTCGTCCGCGTTGGGGCCGCGGTCCAGCATCCCCGGCAGGGCCAGGAGGGGCGACGACGAGCCGGCGCCGGTGGCGAGATCGGAGGATGTAAAGTTTGGGAACACGCGCCACGAGTCTGACCACCAGATCTCGCTCAGCTCGCCCTTTCCGTTCACGAACTGGACGTAGGGCCACATCGCCGACAGGGAGCTCGTCCGCGACGCCATGAACCTTTGGAAGTTGACCCCGTCGTCGCCGCCCAGGGGCGTGAAGTCGCGCCAGTTGTGGCCGTAGATCCTGCCCTCGGGGGATAGGAAGTAGAGCTCGATCTGTGGGGATGGAGGTGCGGTCTGGTTGGCAAAGTTATGAGGTCACCAGTTAGTTTTCGTAATAGGCTCTTGCCATAGAGCAGATAACAGGAATGGGTGATCCTTACAGCGTCGCTGAGTTTGTGGTAGAGCACGGTGACGGCCATCGGTGTGCCTGCCATGATCGGCACGCTCGCCGGCATCAAGCGCGGCGCCGTCCACCGACCGTACATGGTGGTGTACGAGCTGAAGACGAGGGAATCGTTTGGGGCCTGGTAGAACAGCTTGAGCGAGAACTCGTTGTCGTACTGGCAGCCGACCACCGCCAGACCCGAGTGCTCCCTGATGGTGCGCTTGACACCCGCTGTGTCGTTCGGCGACACTGGGCAGACCGACGGCGGTACGGTCGAGCCTCCACCTCCACCTCCGCCTCGTTGTATGGTGTCTGGGGGTGCGGCGCCCAACCCGCAGATCTGAGCCTGCCTGGCTTCTGTCACCTTCCACCCTGTAACGCCACCGACAACGCCCGCCAGTATGGCGACCAGGACTGCAATACTGGGGAGAAGCCACGGACACCGCTTTGTACGGTGCTGCTGCTGCTCTGGTGTGGCCTGGTAGGGGCTCTGCTGTCCGTAGCCGTTGTAGTGCGCGGTAGGATAGCCGTTGATGGTCACAGCCTCTTTGGCCGTGTCGGGGGAGGAGAGGACCTGCTTATCGCCCTCCCCCTGCCCGTTGCCGTACACTACCTCGGGACTCTGGCACGCTTGATATGCCATGGCTGCTGCGAGATGACGTGCGTTCTGGTGGGATCGACCGAGTCAACGCTGGAGACGAGGAGGATGGGAGAGGTGGAGGGTGTCACAAGAAGTGAGTGAGGGATCGGCTGGGCTTTTTGGAGCAGAAGCCAAGCCTGCCCGGCCCGCTGATCTGGGCAGGTGCCGGTAGACGCCGCAATGCATGGTCCCCGGCACTGAGGGTAGGTGACATGGGTTGTTGGTGGCCCTGCTTGTGGGATCTGGCATCTGGCTGGCGATGCATGCGTGGTAAGGAGAGAGACACCGATTGGCTTGGTGGACCCTGCATCTGTGCCTTTGGGGTTGGGCTTCGTCCTAGGAGGTTAAAGTTGGGAGGGTTCTGATGTGACTGCTTGGCGCTGACGCCCCCAAATAAAGTTAGATGGCTGGATTGTAAAGAAGAGTGTCCACTGGCAGTCCCTTCCATTCGGCCTGGCGACAGATTGCGGTCAGCCTTTCCATAAAATTAGGAGGCAAAAGAAGGCGGCGAGCGCTGGAGGGTATAGGAGATGCCAATTTCCAAGGTTTAGGGAGGAGGCGTGAGTTAGAGAATGCAAATCGCCAGCGAGCGGCACCCAACTAACACAAACCACGCCACAGTCGGTTGTTTAAACAGCAAATTCCCTTTCAAAACATCTGGAAAATGCAAACTCGGACTGGCTTTTACAATTAAAGCTACTGTCTATTGTCATCTCTTCCGGAGCTGGGTGTTCAAGGATTGGGAAAATAAATAATAAAAACATATAGCTAATTGGTTGACCGGAAGGCTGGAGTTAAAAGATAGAAATGGGCAAATGTAGATTGTTTATAATTTATTTACCAGCAGCAAATCCCCCCGCCTGCCCTGAATAGAAAGCCTGGTGTCACACAAGGTCGGCCGAATTAGGACTTATTGCCAGATTTCGTTAGCTGTATTATCAAATTCCTAACCGCCAAGGCTGATACGAAACCCACTAATGCCTAAGGTTCTCACTGTGGACCCCAACCCTATGCTGAGGCCAACAAAAACGCGGGTGGTCAGGCACCGTGCTCCCTCCTTCCTAACGCCAAACCACAACCACAACCACCAAAACTCGAGGTAGGTGCATCTTTAAAGCCTGCAGGCCGAGGCTGCGTGTCCTCGATAAACAAAGGTAGCTAAACTCTTCACCTAAATATATCCCAGAAGCACGACCGAACCACATCGCCACCATGGACCGAGGAGCGCTGGCCAACCTGCTCGGTAAGTGTACTAACCCAGCCCTGACAAGCATCTGCACCTGGCGAGGCAGACTCCCACCCGGAGAAGCCGCCAGGCAGCTTAATCTAACGGCGCGTGATGGCTCAGATCGGGAGCAAAAGACGCTGTCCGACATCCTCTCGCGGTACGGCGGCGTTATGATGGCCGCCACCACTGGGGTAGACGGCCAGTCCACCGTCGGCAGCGCTGCATACAACAGCATGCAGATGGAGCTGGAGCTCAAGGGCCTTGTAAGCCCCCCCCACATCCCTGCCTTCCATCAACTTCCATCAACCGCGTCCCCACTCTCTCCTCTGTTGCCACCACTCATCTCCCACTTCTTCCCACCACCCATCACTCTCCTTCCACCCAATTATCAAAAACTCCAAACCACCCAACTAACCACCAACCTCGCCTTCGTCGCGATTTCTTTTCTTTCCCACTTGTCAGGTCAAATCGACCGAAGACCTCCTCACTCTCACACGTCTCCTCCGCGAGCTCTGGCTCGTTGGTCCGCTTATGAAGCCTGGCGAGGGTGAGCGCGTCGCGGAAGAGACCATCGACGGCCACGTCCAGGCCACAGCTACTCTCATGGCTCATCTGCGCGAACAGTCGCGCAAGCAGCTCGTCGGTCCCACGGGTCAGTATGTCACTGCTCCCATCGTTCCGCCGGGTCCGCTGCCGCCCGTGCCCGACGGCGCCGGGGTCAGCAGCAATGTGAACGACAATCCTCCTCCCGCCCAAGGACCTTCGGCCAATTAGGATCTGGCCGTTGCGTCGGTGAGCCTTGAGAAGATGGACAACGCGCATCTGCACAATCCTTCCATGTCTGCTTCTCAGTCATCCAACAACTCGCCCAATCTGCACAAAGACGAAGCGCACACTCTGGTTTCGTCGCCCAAAAAAAATCACCCATCTGCCTTGAACCTTGTCTGGACCGACTCTGAGAGTGAATCGGAGGATCCCGCTCACAAGTCGACGGACCTGGACCTGGGAAAGTCTCTCCTCTGGACCGGCCCCGAGGGCTGCAACGCTGGAATGCTGGCCATCTGGGACGGCGATTCTGCTGCTGCCTCGGACGCTGATGTCGGCATGTCGCACAACAATACCACCACTACTATCCAAGGCGTCGAGGACAATGACCTCGCCCCGACCGAGAATGGAAACCCGGGTCTTCCGCCTCGAGTTCCTACTCCCTTTCCTTTCCTCAAACCCACCAGATCCAAGGCTTCAGCATACAAGGCTCCAGCATACGAGGCTCCAGTCCTGCCTCGCTCTGCCGCTTGTCTGAGTCTCCCGAGCCTGACCAAGCCATGTTCGTCAGTCCTGGGCGCTCCTTCCGCAAGCACCCACGAGCCATCGACCTGGCCCGTGCCTGCCATGCAGTACATGCCGGCTTCTGCCCTTAACCCCAACTCGCCTGGCCTTGTCACGTCTCCCCACAGAGAGATTTGGAACATGGGTCCTCCGGTTCTGCCTCGCTCGGCATTCCCATTCAATTCGTCGGAGCAGAACAGCCCTGGTGGTCCCCCGCTCTACGCCCCGAAGCCGGCAACCTGGCACCAGCCGGCCCTGTATGACGGAACCCCGTCCAAGGCTCCCGAGCCTATGGGAGTACCCCTCGGGTTCCAGACTCATTCGACTGGCGCTGTCGAGCCGTCGTACTGGACCAATTTGCTCGACCCGGTCAAATCGGCAGGCGTTGCCAAGTCGCCAGTCCCGGCTACGTCGTCAGACGTCACGATGCCATCGGGTGTGGCCAGCTGGCAAGCCCCGATCCGCCGGCCAGGTCTCTCGAGAGACCAACAGGACTTTCTTGACAGACTCAAACGAGGATACCTGGATGGCAATTGGCGAAGGCGTGCCGACGAGATGTTCCCTCACTGCCGCCCAGCCACGGGCTGGCCTGACAACATCTTCACCCCGAAGGCGCTTCTGGACCTGTTGACCACTCCTGCGTCTCCTCCTCCGTCTCCCCCTTGGCCTCAACATGCCATGCTCGACCCCGCCAAGAAGCCAGGCCCGAGCATGCCTCCGCCGGTCCTGCCGCCCGGCACAGGCCCTGTCAACATCTTGGCGGGCCGCGGGCAGCTTCTGCCGCGGGGCGGCGCTCTCCGTGAGCAAATCCCCAACGCCCAGCCGCAGGGTTCTTACGTCGAGAACCTGCGCCGGCAGGCTCGCGGCCTGCCGACCGTCCGCCCTGGCGATGGCCAGTAGCCGGGCGGGCGGCGAGGGGGCACAAGGAACGGTACAATTTGTTAGTAGGGACTGGGATCGGGATCGGGAGGGACAAGGGAAGGTATAAAAAATTAGAAAAAAAAAAAAAAAATTTTTAAAAATAAAAAATAAATAAAAAAAAAGTTGTTTTCTTTGTAACCACTAGTAGCACACGGGCTTTCATGGCGCGTGGGCTCGGGCCTCTGGCCTTGATTTTGGCCTCTCTTCGCCATCGCCCTACCTGCCGTGATGCCGTGATACCCGCGATATTTTGTGTATGCGTGTTTTTTATTTTTTTTTATTTTTTTTTATTAAAACATCTGGCAATGGACAAAGACTGGCGAAGGTAAGGAACATTGACATCAGAAAGATCGTGGAAACTTTGGCAAGTGGAGTATGTTGCTAACAAAGATTCCGCCAGCCCGGTCGTCAGAGCTCTCTTTTTATCATCACCCACAGGCATGTAGATGACTATCATGCCCTTGGATCAGGAGCAAGACGGGCAGGGAACTTGGTTGTGGTTATTTGCAGCACTTTGGAACCAGGTACCTAGGTATGATCCCAAGTGATTGTCAAAAAACACATCAAACCAATGCCGCACCTTTTTGCGGCCTAATCCCTTTGTTTGACCCGTTGCCCCAGTTAAAGCTTCATCACTCGACCTTGGGGCTTGGCGGAGAGGCTATAGCCGTCTATCTAAACTTTTCCATCATACGAGACAAAACCGCTAGTTGTCCATCGTCTGTGCGATGTTGGACGCACTTGACTTGACGTCTACTGAGGATCTACCTCACTTGAAGAGAAAAGTGCACACCCAGGCCAACCTCGGCCCTCATTTCTTTTTTCTTGAGCCGTTGGAGACGAGCTTCTTCTTCAGATGCTTGGGCATCTTCTCCTTGCGCTTCTCCCGTTTTGCGTCCTTGACAGCTTGTTTCTGCTCCTATGACAGGGTTCGAGATGTGGTCAGTACATAGGATTGATGTGAAGAGATGGGACGGTAGCTGGGGATCACATGGCAGACCTTCTTCTCATCCTTGTCCTCAAACCTCTTGCCCCTCGGCCGGCCCTTTTCGAACCTGCTCTCGTCCGCGCCGTCATCATCGCTGCCGGCAGAGGATGAAGAGCCGTCTTCAGAGCCCGAGGCTGCGCCTTCGGCGTCTTTGTCGTCCTTGTTCCGGATGACCTTGTCGGCCAGCAGGTTGCTGTAAACCAGATCGCCGCCCTCGCCACGCCCGACCTTTTGCGCGTCCTTCTCGATGTCGTAAACCTGCTCTAGCGTCTGCGGGATGTACTGGTTCCGGAACACCTCGTTGTCGACCTCGAGCTCGGCCAGGGCCTGGTCAGTGTCTGCGGCGGGCGGGCGGATCTCGTACAGATGTTCGATGGCGGCCGTCAGCTCGGGACCTTCCTCGACGGGCCCCTCGGGAGCCGTGATGAAGTTGAAGACGGCCCGGTCGGCGAGGGTGTCGACGCCGTGGCGGCGGCGGAAGAAGTCGCCAACGTTCTTGATGTCCATGCGCAGGAACTCGAGCGACCGCGGGTGGTCGTGCTCGACGCTCTGCGACACGTCGATGATGTAGAGCCGGTCCTTGTGGTACAGGATGTTGTACTCGCTCAGATCCGCGTGCACGAGCCGGCAGACCTGGTACATGCGGCGCATGAGGCCGAGAAGCTGCATGTACAGGGCTCGCCAGCGGCGGTCGGCGGCGTCTTCGGTGGTGGTGGCTGGGTGCTGCTCATCGTCGAGATGGGCGTCGCGCAGGCGCGGGTAGGCCCATCCCTTCCGGTCGCCGAGAAAGGACATGACGAGAACGTGGAGCTTGAGCCGGATAGGCTCCGGACAGGGGATGCCGGCGGCGTGCAGGCGGCGCAGGTTGCGGAACTCCTTCTCGGCCCAGAGCTTGACCATCTTGCGGTTGTTGCCCTTCTCGGCGCCCGACCGGAACCGGTGCTCGCCCGCGATGTACTTCTCGCGGTCCTTGAACACCAGGATGGCCGTCTTGTAGATCTTGACCGCGCGCTGGACGGTCGCCGCACCGCCGCTTCCGTCGTTGCCGTCTCCGTCAGGGTACGAGACGGCGCCGTAGACGTTGGCCTCCTTGCCCGTGCTGATGGCACCGTGGACCTCGGCCACGACGCCCTGGTTGATCAGCTGAAGCAGGATCATGCGCGTGCGCTGGTCCAGCACCAGCTCGCTCGTCGCCCTGTCCGACTTGTCCTTCTCACGTGTCTGGTCTTGCTTGACGTCGTCGAGGCGGATCTTGGCCGCGTGTCTGGACAGCGCCGAGATCTGGTCGTCGACGCTGGCGAAGGTGTTTGCCGCCGGCTTCTGCACGTTCGTCCGGGGCAGCGCCGAGGCCGACGAGGCGCCATCTTGCAGCTGGCGTTGGCGGTTGTACGTCTTTGTGAGGTCTGTCGAGTTCGCTTCCCAGGCGGCGTCGTCGTCCTCGAAGATGTCGTCTAGGTAATCGTCGTCATCATCATCGCCGTAGTCTTTGTCCGCGGGGAGCTGGCCGTTTTCTCTGTTCGTGTGAGAGAGACTGCGCGGAATGGACTCGATGTCCTCGTAGCTCTGGGGGTAGGGAGGCTCGTGAGGATCTGATGGCGACCGTGCCGACGCAGCAGCAGTTGCTGGATCTGAGCCCATGTTTGCGAGGCTGGGCTGGACGATTAGAAAGACGTCTTTCTAAAAAGAAGTAAAACAGCAGGTGGAAAATATCCGTTGGACTGCAGGCTTGTCTTTGTGGCAAGAGGGGGAAGCCAGACGGGATGGAAATTTTGTGCACCCCGCGCGCCCCGTCCGCCGCCGCCTTAGCCATGTGGAGTCATCGTGCTGTCATCCGCAGTCCCTACAACGGTTTAGGCGTCCCACATGCCGATCGTTCGAGTTCCAGGCGGAGACGACAAGGAAAGCAATGGCGAGCACTATGCAGGTGATATCGATCCAGATCACAATGGAGATGTCAGCCGAGACGGGAGACAGTCTAGCAATGCGGGCGGTCAGAATGGTTTTGTAATGCAGCCGGCATATTGGGGCCTTGACGCCAGGCCAAGAAGGGCCGGGGGCGCTCAGCCCCTGACTTCATTTCCACGCCCCAGCAGTCCCACACGCGAACTCATTTCTCTCCGACCAAAGCGGCAGCTAGAATTCAGTTTGGTGGAAGACGTCATCACGCCAGCATCCATCTCGTGGAGGAGACGACCAGAGAACAACGGCAGAAGGCATCTACTAACAGATGGTTTTGATCTCAGAATAGGCACAACTGAAAACGAGCTGACTCATCAGGCACATTCCTCTTCGGATGGAAAGGAGGTCAGCAACGCTGATAGATCTGCCAATCTATGACAGCATTAGTTCCCGCGTCAACTCCCGACAAGCTAACGCTCCTGGCCTCGTTAGGAGATCGCCATGGTGGTAAGCTGCTGGATCCGATCCGTGACTCGACCAGCAAAGTCAAATCACCATCACCTTGCCAACGGAGGTCATTGTGACACAGAGGCTTGCAACTTGGCTTCTGGCCTCTCCAGCTCCCACGATTCCGTCATCCCCTGGCCCGGTTGTGTCACCCGCTCACCCGCTGCTGCTCCGCAAGCGGCGCACCCCGGACTGCAGCCCTGGCCATCCAGGTTGCCTGTTTACAGCTAGCCGATCTCCGCCATCCCCGGACCGCCCAGCACGATTCACCTTATCGGTGGGTCCTGGCTGCTGCCTGCAGCATGGATTTGAGCTCCCCGTCCGATCTTTATCCAAAACCAGACGCTCCGCCGCCGCAGCTCTGAGCTCCATTTTCCCCAACCGACCCAAGCTTCGCCAACACCTGTCGACGCAGCTGGCATGCTCGCAGTCCCTGCCTAGCGAGCCGAGCCGCTTCGGTGTCCTTTGTCTGTTTGCCTTTGTTCTACGCGTCTGCGGATGCCTTTTCTATTCTATTCTTCATTTGTCGTTCATATGTAGATCTATTCTCTGTCCGTCAAGCCTCTGCTCCGCCTCGCCAGGCCATCCGCTAGTGTATTAGCGTCCTCATCGCCTTCCATCCAGGTATCTACTTTGGCCCTTTCGCTCCGTCTTGTTAGGCGTCGTTTTCCGGCTTCTATGCGACTTGTTATTAACATCCCTCCAGCAGCTGTAGGATATACAAGTTACCTGGGCAAGCATGCCTTCCTCCGCCTCCGCCGAGGCCTCGTCCTCCTCGGCCGGCAGCTCCGGCGCGATGGCGAAACGCCGCCCTGCGCCCCAGCGCGACGACCCCGATGCCGACCACCGCGAAGCCCCGTCCGCCGTCCCTCTCGAGCGTCTTGTCGAGTACCTGATGGAAGCCAAGCGCAGCCTGGCCTCGATGCACCAGCTCGTCCAGGCTGGCAACATGGTCGCGCGTGCCACCGACTACCACGAGCGAGCCGTCAAGCTGTCGGCCGACGGCAGCTTTTTGTACTGGGGCCTCTTCAGTCTGGTCCAGCAGCTGGATGCTATGAAGCGCGGCTTCATCCGGACGTACGAGAACCAGAAGAAGAAGTTCGACGACAACATATACCTGCTCGACGTCTCCGTCGGCCGCCTCACTGGCATCCTGGACAAGCTCGAGAACACGCCCGTGGACCCCGTCTTCAGGCCCGAGGGCGAGGAGCCCAAGAACCTCAAGGACTTTGTGGACGAGGCCAATGTACACAACCTGATCAATGCCTTGAAGGGCTGCATCAACGAGCTCAAGGTGCGTTTTTCGGCTCTGCTCCTCCGAGTGTTTTGTCTTCCGCCGCCCTGCTCCGCTGCCCATGCACATACACACCGCCTCGCCTCGCTCTGCACGACAGCACATCAGCAAGCCCCAGATCCAATGGATACCCTGGCTGGGTTTCACAACCTATTCCCGATTAGTAGTCGTCGAGTTGTCGTGCCTCTTCTATCGCCACCTCACCCGTCTCCGCCGTTGTGGCCCGTGTCCCTGATCTGAGCCCTCTCCATTCTTTGGCTGGATGCCCAGGTTGCTCCCGCGCTGTAATGCCTCCGCATCCGCTACCCTGTCCAACACGTGTCCGCGTCTGTCTTTCTGCTCGCGTGCCGCCTTTGGTGCCTGCCTCTTATCGGCACACCCGTAAAACCCCAGCGCGCCTCCTTGACTGCTCGGCATAACAAGCGCTGGGCATCGACTCCTCTCACCCACAAGTGTGCAGCATGTGTTATCTTCCCCTTGCTACTGTCATCCCGCGCGCCTCATCCATTTATCAGTGAGCCTTGCCTTGTTTGAAATACCTGGCACAAGCACCAGCCATAAAAGAAGCCTAGCTCGCCCAGTTTTATCAGCGTGGCCACATGATCCAGACATGTTCTAGAGCCATGTGCCGTGGCCTCCCAGGATCCCAGCCACTGGGATCCCTAGGCGTAACACTTGCGTCTGTCAAGCTTGCCTTCATCATTTGTCACACTCAGACCATGCAGACTCTCCGTCCAAAACCTCGCCCCTCCTACTCACAATAAGACATGTGGAGATTTCGTGGTTGTCCATCCAAGCTCCTGCTGGCATTTTCCTGTGCTAATTTACCTAACAGGCAGCGGAAACATCCTTTGCTGGTGATATTTTCCGGCTCGAGACCGACATCACTGCGGTTAAGGCCAGGATGAAGGCGGTTGCCGTCCCGGATCTATCACCCTCACCAGATCATCTCATGCAGCTTTCCGAACGGTCGTTCCATATGAGCCAAACGCTAGTGTCCCTGACGCAACATTTTGACAAGTGCGTCAAGGCTGTGCGTGAATCCGAGGGTGGCATGGAGCTGGCGCTTAGGATAGACGCCGAGGCATCCGAGGAGGCATCGTACAACGACGGAGTCCAGCTGCCCAGCCTCACACACCGCCTCCAGCCCGACGACCACCCCAATCCCAAGCACGATCTCATGTCCTCGGCCGAGCTCAGTGAGCTGGTGCAGATCGTGGTCGAGGACGCGGCCGAGGTGCAGCCCACTGTCCGGGATATGTGGGCAACGCTAGAGAGCATGACCCCGATCCTAGCAGCGTCTCGGCAGCAGCTGGAGACTTGCGAGGGTGTCTGCACGGCCCTCGTAAACGCCTTCTACCACGCCGAGAGCGTCCGGCGCAAGATGGCCAGCTACCAGGCTGCCGAGCGCGAGTTCCGGGAGCGCATCGCGGCCGAGCAGGACACCATAGACACATGCGAGTCGCAGGTCACAGAGCTAACGCGCTTCTACGAGGGCTACATCAACGCCTACGGCCAGCTCAAGACCGAGTACCGGAGGCGCCAGGCCCTCGACGAGAAGATTCAGGCCATCCTGCAAAAGGCGGCCGACGCGGTCGAGTTCTACCGCGAGCAGGACCGTGTAGCCCGCCAAAACGTCGAGAGCTCCTTCGGCGCGTTTCTGCCCCGGGACCTCTGGGTCAAGATGGACGAACCAATGAGAGAATTCAGGGTGGTTATGGACGCCAAGAGCCTGGATGCCGTACCAGCCACTGCACAGATGACTTCACCCGCGATGGCTCACGACGCTAGCGATTCACAAGAGCGCCCATCAAGTTGACTCTAGAGCACCATCCCCAGTCTCCTCGTACGAGTTTGCTCCGCATCTTGACCTGAATAACGGACTTGTTTGGGATGTAGCGAATCCGTCTTATACGCTTCGGTTTGGCAACTTACGACTCTTGGCTTCTAGGAGCGATATGCTGCCGCTTTACACTCGCCACTCAAAACACAGCTGAGCAGGCTTCTCGGCGACGAGGACAAACACCACACAGCATAGATGCATTGGGTAAGAACGCACGCGAAGCAGTCATATTTCCCTTGCGTCTGTATGTTTTGTCATTCGATATGGCAACAGTCGACTCACTCGTGGATTTCCTCTTCTTTTTTGTGTATTTATCTCCCTCCTTCTTGTCTTGGGTCGCTTGGCCGACGAGCAATTGCGACACCCCTTCTGCCTTTCTAGATTGTCTTACATAGTAAATTGGGGGCTCCCGGCATGATACCCACGGAAACAGCGGTCGGAATACGGCTTGTATATTATTGGCGTTGGGATACCTCTGGTTTACGTGTAATTTATATAACAAAAATTATTGGAAAATATGCCTCGAGCGAATTCGTTTCCGTCGAGAGACTGTATCACAACGCTACATTCCAAAAGCATCGATATATATTCAATAGCTTCCTTGCCTCTGGTAATTTCCAGTTCGTAGGCAACGCCGCATCTCACGGTCTTTTGCAGAAGCAGCACTTCGGTAGACCCCAGCAAGCAGGGCCACATATACCTCCCGTCGGCTGCCCCGGTTGACATTGCAGCCTGCCCAGCCTGATACTCTTCGTATTTTCACTTCGCCCGTGTTTCGAGCTCTATATCCACATCCACCATGCACATCCTGCGGCTGACCGCCACCGCCGCTACCGAGGAGACGACGGGGTCTCGGGCTTGTAAGTGTGCCGGTTCCACCCCAAAAAGACCAAAGGCGGAATCACACAGGGCAAGGCACAGACCTAAACTAAACTGACACAATCTTTCTCTTCATACGGCCAGAGCGAATCATCCGCCAGGGCCGGCTTTAAAAAAAAAAAAAAAAAGAAACGCCCCGGTGGGCAGTGCTTTCCTGCCGGGCGCGCCGAGGCAGAAGCTGGCGGCGGCGTTCCTCCCACGCACCATGGCACCTCGCGCCCTCCCGCGAGAAGATAAAGCGCGGGACGTGGCCGTTTGCGGCGGCCCGAGGTTCTCAACGTCGCTCGTCGGCGCACGCCACGATCCGATCACGCCGGGGTGTGCGATAAGCCGCCGCCGCACGGATGTGGGTGAAAAGGTTTAATGGTGGTTTGTAGCGGGGGGGACCGAGGTGGCACGGTTTATGTTGGGCTGGATGGGGATGCTTGGAGGGGGTTATGTCTGTGCAATTACCGGATATGGGCGCTTTCTGAAATCGTCTTACTTGTAGCCCGGAATGGAATCTCTAGATGAGCTACAGGTCACTTTTGGTTGACCAAAAAGAGACTACTTACTGCATGCCAGGCAGGACCCGGGACTGCTCCCGCCATGAGAGCCAACCACGCGGCGAGGGCAAAATACCCGTAATCGATGTGCGAGATCGCGGCCACGACGACGCACCACCAAGGTGTCGTCGCCCAGCCTACGGTCAACCTGCCAGATGTGATAGATGACCGTGGGATGAGCCCGCCAAGAAAGACGGCAAAATTGAGGTTTGGGCCGGGGAGGTCTGTGCGAAAGGTGTCCAGCGCACAACCATCCCTCGATCACGACGTACTCGCGCCGCAGCCATGGCCGGCTCGTCAGCAGCCTTTCATGGCAGTATACGGCCTGCGGATAAGGGGCCTCTACGAGTGTGGCCTACCTACCATCTGTTCGTCTACCTGCCTGCGCTTGTGGACAAAATGGAATACCGCCAGCGTGGATGCCCATGCTGCGTGGGAAGACACTGCAGGCCGTGTCGATGGAGTACCGTATGGATATCAGGTACACATCATCCGAAGATGGCAGTGTTTGCCCATCTGGGAGCGGACATTTGTCAGTCGGGCCGGCATACTGACTGCTTGACACTTGGCCGGCTGTGTGCCGCCATTGGCCGCCCGCGTAGAACAGGGGTGTAGGTGTATGATGGTGCAGAGGGAGATTTTCCCCGACTGGCGATCAAGTCAAACGCTGGACAGTCAAGCATCATGCCGCCCAGCTGTTATTGTAACATTTCGCATTCGGTAACGACTGGAAGGGGTATCCTAAAGAAGAAACCGCCGTAAAGAAAAACAAACGACACCCTATTGTGATTCCGATAACCCGTGCTCCGTAGTTCATAAGTAGTCCTCAGATCCCGCCGCCGCCATCAAAAGCCGGTCATCAGAGGTCCCGTGGGATCATAGATGCATCTCCACTAAAAAGCCAGGTCAAGTACAAACAAAAGCACGCAGGCAAGCTCGGTGGGAGCAACTCGTCGTAACGTAAAAGTACTGAATAGAGAGTAAAACATCAGGTCGCCCGACGGGACAGCTCATGGCCTCGCGGTGGCGTTTCCGGTAACGGCAGCGCAAAGTACCCTTCCGCATTCTCATATCCGTGTTGGGTCGGCGCCCTGGCCGCCGCCATGGTCTGCTGTTGGTAGTACTGTCCCATGGTCGTGGGCACAGAAGCGTGTCGCCACTGGGGTGTATAAGGCGATGCGGTCGGTTGCGATGGAAGCCGGTGGGACTCGGAGCTAGATCTAACGTGCCTCGGATCTGGTACGCTTCCTCTGCCGTCCCGGGCGTATGGCTGTGGCTGTGGCTGCTCCGCCGTGCCCGAAAGCTGAGGGCTGCTCGGGTTGGACCCCAGCAGCGGTGCGCTGGCCGGACCGGTGGGAAATCGGACTTGCGATGGGTTGCGAGGCGATTGCTGATGGGGCAAGGGTGGCGATGTCAGGCCATTGTCGTAGACGAAGCGAGGGCTGCCGACACCCGAAAAGGCCGGCGTCATGGGGGTGAGTCCAGGAGTCACGGTGTTGCTGCCAATGAGGGTGCTTCCTGGCGACGTTGGCCCTTGGGCCTCGCAAAGCGCGCTGAAGGTCTTGTCAGAGACGTTAAGGATTGCAACCGCGCCTCCGTTGCCGCCGCTGGGTGCCAGGCTGCCGTCAGAGCCGTTCTTGTTCTTGCCAGATGGAGGCCTGGAGGAGGAGCGCGATCGATATGTGACGGTGCCGGAAAACCCGTACCGCCTGTCTGCTCGATCTGGCGATCCCATTTCTGTTGACCAGACATGCAAAGGGTCAGAATCGGTTACAAAAACGAACCGGCCTTGGGGCGGGGTGTCAAATTACTTACCACTCCACTTCTCAAACAAGGCAAAGATGGTCAGGAGCGAGAGGATCATGGGGATCATTTGGCCAAAGGCGGTGGCGTCGTCCTCGCTGCTCCTCCGCGACTCTCCCTCTGTCTTTAGCCACGCCGCGTTGCGCGCCCACACGCGCAAGGTGAGCAGATACTGGGAGGTCGTGATGATGGTGACGCCACTGATGGCCATACCGCCAACGAGGTAGAGGAGAATCAAGAGGCGGCCAATTCTGCTGAGGATCTTGCTGCTCTTGGGGCCTATCATGACAGCGCGCTTGAGCCCTCGTATGATGCCATGTCGCTTCCGGCCCTCCTCCTCGCTGCCACGGTTCAGGGACCGGCAGACCTCGAGTAAGAAAGCGGCCAAGTAGAACAGCAGCATCATGATGTACCAGTTCCAGCCGCGAATCTTGTTGTCGAGAGTGCTGTTCTTGATGACGTCGACTAATTGATCGCCCCCTCCACCAAAGGTCATGCCAAGACTCTTCTGAATACTGCTCTCGCCATTCTGGTAGCAGATCGCGGGCGCGAACATGGGGGCTGGTTCGACACCGGGCTGTGGAATGTCGGTCGGGAATTTCGTCTGGCTGCTGTTCTGGTTTGAGAGAAGCAGACCCGTCGTCAGGAAGAGGAGGAGGGTGATGAGGACGCGGACGCAGGCGAGCCAGGGGTATCGCCAGTAGTCGCGGACGACGGTGAGGCTGAGGAGGTGGGTGGCGCAGGTGAGCAGCATCATGTTGGCCACCATATTGTAGTGGTAAGCCGTGATCGAGCAGCCCTTGAAGTAGCGCAGCGTTATCGAGTAGGCGCCGCCCGTGAAGATCTGCTGGTCGCTGCATGAGAGGACGATGGTCTCGCACAGGGCTGTCAGACTTACGGCGGCGGCGCAGCCGCTACGTTTTTGCGTTTCTCTGGAGTGCGTAGAGCCGGACAGGTCAATCCAAACCGCTGTAACCTTGTTCGAGATAGGGCCGGACGGGCAACGGAAGGGAAGGAAATAACATACTCGGGCGTCAGGGTGGACTTCCACTTGAGCCACTTGGCCAGGTTGAAAGCCACGATAATTACGCTGAGCAAAAAGGCGAGGGAGGTAACCCCCACGAAGACCGAAACAACCTAGCGAGAGAGGAAATACTTGTCAGTAGGAGCGGTAGCAACGAGGCCTTCTCAGCGTCAGTAGGTCCACGTACGCCTATGCCTGCGATGTCGCCGTCAGGGGACACTTCGCCCATGCGGGCGTCTCCAATCACAGTCACGACCTCCCGGCCATCCTTCGCGACCTTCGCGATATTGCTACAGTTCGGGGTGACGCCGAGCGCGCGACACTCTAACCTGGACGTAGAGGCTCCCATCTTGGTAGGTGTGGCCTGGTGGCAAGGACCGCTGCTTAGGTCAACAGTTTTGTTGCTATGATGGCTATGTGTGGATGGAGGCGGATGGAGCCTGGGGTGTTGAGATGTGCCGTCGGTTTGCCGGGGCCTGTAGGTAGGTATATATCGAGGAGGCTGGGTGCGAGTTGACCAGCCGGCTCTAGAGTGAGAATATAGATTCCAAATTTGGCTAGATCAGGGCCCCCAAACAAGTGCTGCTTCGCCTTGTATGATATGGGGCACCCAGGATTTGTCAGGATGCTTAACAGCAGCACCTCCAACCCATCCCGCGGCACACTCGACCTCACCGGGCAGTCGAAACTGAGCCTGGCTGGTGAAGGCGTAGTCTCAGAGGGGCTGCAATTTGGGCCAGGGATAAGAGGGTGTGGTATTGTGGACCAATCCTCTGGTGGTTGCGGCGATGCTGGGAGATTGCAGTTGCGGCCGTCGTGTTTTGGTCGGGCGAGGCTCGGCGAAACCTGAGCGGGATGGAGGTGACAAGAGAGGCCGGGGGAGAAGATGGGCAGCACCGCAGGGAGCAGTGTGCCCTTTGAACGTCGTCGCTCGCCATTCGGGCCTCGAGGCACCTGCTCTGGCTGCTGGCAGGATTGATGCTTTCTCTCGTGGCCGAACCCCGACGCGGACGGTGGTACTACGTGGTGTGTTCGTTTACTTGCTGCAAACACCCGTGGTTCGGTCGCATCGTCAGCATATTGTCTATCGAGTGTTCAAGTTCGTGGGCCCCGACTGGCCCACGATGATACGTTTCACATGCTTCTATCCCCAGCTCGGGCATACATTGATGGTTAATTTCCCGCAGCCATAGTTCCTGGAGATGGTGACACAGGAGAGCCTTACTTACCGGGTGGCGGCGGACTTGGCGCAGCGGCTGCGGGCAGGCTGTCGGTTTGCATGAAATAACAGCTTTGAAGTTGCCCAATTGAGCAGTGTCGCAGCTACCCGGGCCTCCTGCAGAGCTCCTGTGGACCCCACGAAACCATTGGGACCCAAACATGGGACCAGCTCCGCCGATGAGGTCTGCCGACAGGACTGACTGGGTCAGGCAACCTATCACGATTGAGGCTTTTGGACCCCAACTCAGCTGGCTGCGGGCAATGGGTGTGCTCGATAAGGGGCCTTGCCGTCTGGTGTGTCTGTTACCCCTCTCTGGTTTCTGTGCCGCCACGCTGCATGCAACCGTTGCGTGCAGATGTCACGACCGAGGGGGAGACCAAGCCCCGTTCAAGCTCCGTTCGGGCTATGTGCTATGACTGCTGGAGTCTCCAGGAATAGATCAATAGCTGCTGCGACCTGTGGAGCTCCGGCTTGAGCGACCACAACCTCGACCGCCGACCCAATACAGATAAACCCCACGATCTGACAAGCAGCATTCACATTGCTCGTGCATGAGGCAAGCGCCGGCGGCATTGACCAACGACCACCCACCATCCCTGAGCCGTATCACGGAGCCTTACCGATCACACCGCACTCGGGGCAGCTCATGGATCCTTCTGGCCATCGAATGGAATCCTTTGCGGCTATTATTGTACAGGGGCACGAGAAAAATATCCGGCCAAACCTGCACTTTTCTGTGCACTGATCCTCTGTGACCGAATGGGCCGCAGAGTCGGCCTCTTGTCCTAGACCCAATATCGCCCGTCCGACGACCTGAGAGCAGTAACCCGGGGAAGGGCTGCTCACTGCCGTCGAATAAGGCGCGCAATCCCAAGGATCCGGGCCGGCGTCGGACGAGATACATGGCACTAACATATTCCCCTTAACTCTGTGTGCGCATCCGAAGTCAATCTTTAGTTCTCGAAGGTCCTTTCTCTAGCACAGCCTTCCCAATGGTCATTTTGTCCGGGGTAGCGCAGACTAGGTGGCGATGTGGCACGTTCCAGGCCGTCTTGTCCACCGCAAATGTAAACCTTGTGCGAGCGTGATGGTCTGGCCCTTGGGTGCTCGGACACACCCCTTTAGGCTTGTGATGAGCATACAAAGCATACATCGAAGGGGTCACTGTTCATAACTACGCCTTGATAGCGTAGAATAGATTCCTTGTCATGCACCCAGACACTCTTCCCAAAACTTGCAAAGGCCACCTCACCCCTCGACCAGGTGCCTCGCGCAAACATGGCCCCGTTAGCAGTTTTCCAGTCGCTCGAAAGCTCAGAATACGCCGCTGCAGCCGCTCCCAAAAATGGCGCCGTGTTCAAGAGCGGCGATCCCAAGAGTGCGCTGGCCGAGATTAGCGACCCAGAAGTGACCGGGCCGCCTGCGTTCAGCGACCCGTACGAGGCGCGGGCATACCTGAAGCATCGCCTGGCCATCGCATGCCGCATATTTTCCCAGTTCGGCTTCGCCGAGGGAATTGCCGGCCATATAACCCTGCGAGACCCTGTCGACCCGACCAGTTTCTGGGTGAACCCCTTTGGTATGTCTTGGCAGTACCTGGGCGTTGGAAAAGCGTCGTCGTGCTGACAAAGTATCGCTCCTCATGGTCGGCGCCCGTCTCTAGGCCTGCACTTTTCGCAGATCCGTGATGAGGACCTGATACTGGTGAACGAGTCGGGACGTGTCGTGGACGGCGGACGGAACCGGAGGCTGAACCATGGTGGGTTTCTCGTTTGTCCTGGAAGGGTTGGGATGGGATTAGCACAGCCCCATACCCCAGTAACAAAGAGCAACAAGGAGACAGCCCGCTGACGTCTAACCAAAGCCGCCTACGCGATCCACGCCGAGCTGCACCGCGCCCGCCCGGACGTGAACTGCGCCGCCCACGCGCACACGCTGCACGGCAGGGCCATCTGCAGCCGTTCCCGGCCCGCGCTGCGCATGCTGACGCAAGACTTTTGCGTCTTCTGGCGCGACCTGGCCCTGCACCCGTCCTTTGCGGGCGTGGTGCTGGCGGCCGATGAAGGGCGCGCGATAGCGTCGGTCCTGGGGGGTCGCAAGGCAGCGCTGCTAGCCAGCCACGGCCTGCTGGTCGCGGGTGCCAGCGTCGAGGCCACCGTCGCCTGGTTCGTGCTGCTCGAGCGCTGCTGCCAGGTCCAGCTGCTGGCCGAGGCGGCGGCGGCGGCGGGCCAGGCCGACACGGCACTGGTCGAGATAGGGGACGAGGAGGCCAGGGCAACGTGGGAGGTCATGGGATCACCTGAGCATGGGTATCTGATGGGCTTGCCGCTGTTCCAGGTTGCCGAGCGGGAGTTTGGAGAGGAGACGTATTTGGGTCGAGGCTTGGAGAAGCGCTGATGGAGGCTGGATGTGGACTGCTGGATCGAGGAAAGGTTCTGGAGCTGTCTTTATGTCAAAGAACTCTCCGTATGAGCTAGGCAGTAAAAGGAGAGTGGGGAGACTCATACGTACTGTCGTTATCCTATTATGTCAACTATGTTCTTGCAACCCTTGTCGTTGTTGCTTTGCTGTCGCCCTTTTGCAGCCGCTGTGTTTTCCCATCTCGACTTGCGGTGAAATCTAGCCCTGGACGAGTGCTATCTATCACATATCTTTTGTCAACATCTTCCTTCCGGCGCATCAACTTATCAAGTAGGCAGGGACATACAGGAGTGTCATTGGGTATATGTGCACTCAACTCTGATATGTCTGCGTATCTGGAGCGCGCAGCTGCCAGCCTCCATAGCCTGCGGCTGTGCGTATCGTGTTATGTAACAAGATGTGACAGTCCGAGCTGTCAGCTCTGGGCTGTCGTCAAAATACAGTTGGCTTACATCAGCGCTACTCTCTCTAGTTAGTGAAATAGTTGTAGAGGCTATGAATGCCGAGCACTCAGTGCCGCCAACCTTCCTGTCTGTGGCGTACGCTGGGTGAGTGGGGGTCTTTGAAACAAAGTTGAACTTTTGAGCCGTGGTGAGGCGGTAGTCCATTGAAATAGAAATTTGTGCAGGCTGCACGTGTACCAGAACGTTGTTTTGATAATTAATGTCTGCAATGCAAGAGAATGGGGATCAGATTCGCAAATGCTTGATACGGGAGTGGTTGGTGGCTAGGCGGTATGGAATTTTCTGTTGAGATGCACTTTTCTGTTGCCTGGTGTGTGTGTGTAGAATTTGGTGCTGGCTTCTGGGGACCAAAACACAAAGGAAAACCCACGAGACAGTTGAATGGGTGCGGGCGGCGCTGGGTGCGTGGCTTCAGCATGCGGGATGCCCCGACCAGCTGGGTCAGTCGCGACTGTCGCGTCTGGAGCTTGCACATAAGAGCACGTGTGCGTGGAGAACCCCAAGCTAGCCGTTGGCAGAAAAGGTGGAGAGGCCCGGGAGAAGCTCGGTGAGCAGGCAAGGCCACGCCCAGGACAAAGGAAGACCAGTCTACTGTCAGGAGGGATATAAACAAAGAAGGAGGGGTGTCACTCAACAAGAAACCAAGCCCGTCTGGTCTAGTGGTTAGGGCGCCGCCAACCTTTGTCGGACACTATATATATATGTCCCTCCCTTATTTCCTTTGTCCTGTCTGGCAAAGGTACGCGGCGGAGACCCGGGTTCGACCCCCGGGATGGGCATTCCTTTTTCTTTTTTTTTTTCCCTCCCGTGTCTTTCCCCTATCCTACCATAAAGCCCCTGCCTGACTGCTCTACGGATAAGACACTTTCATTTTTGCTTGCCTTAGCCCAGGGCATAACATGGACCCGGTGGTAGCACCGAATCCCAAGCGTGAGAATCCGGAAAATATTGTCAGAGCCGCACGTCGAGGCGTTCGACCCGATGGTCGTTGAAACTCACGCTTCGGGTGGGGCAAGATTACATCGTCAGCAGCAATGTGGGACTGGTCCGCCCGAGAGGCAGTGGAGGTGCGTGGGACCAAATCAGTGCGCAGGGGAGCAAAACACACCAGGCTGCTTCGGGATGACTTGGCAGTCCTCGTGAGAAGAGACATAGCGCATGTCATCACGAGCGGGCTTCTACGAGGACCCTTGCAGCTGGCTACCTGCATACATGCAATGGAGCCAATGTGTGCCTGCGCTGGTGATGTGGGAATCATATGACCTGGCTAACGGCGAGTATGAGATCGTCACCAGTTTCCTCTCAAGGTACCAAGCATTTATGTAATGGAGGCATGAAGCATTCTGTCACATTATAGAATCCATAGGGTAGGTCCGTTTCCAAGCTTTCATTTTCTTGCCGAGGCCACCTCTCTGTGGAATTTCCAACAAATGGCTCGTGGATGAGATGGTGGCAATAAACGGCAGGACTCATGAAAAAGGTATACCGGGGTAGAAGCGCATGCAGTAGACCAATTTGCTTGATCTCCATTTCTAAAGACGTACTAGGAGGTAGGAGAGGCTGTGAAAGGTAGTAGACGCCCTGACTCTAATGTATTTATATATACAGGTGCGCTGCAAGGGTATTAAGCACTCGCCGGCCTCGGCTGGAGGAGGATCTCTAACGCGCACCGAGGTCTTGATACTGTACCCTGCCCGTAGATCCCTCGTGTTGACCCGTTCCTCTCCGACAAAATGCCAACCTACCCGGGAGCTCCGAAACAAGTGGCTCTTTTACGATATGTGTGTCAAGAGACAGCACAATCTCATCAAAGAAACCAACCCATCCCGGAGCCCCGGGATAGATGGCTCTTCGACGATATGTGTGTCTTTGACACACAGTCTCGCCAAAGAAGCCAATCCTTGCCGGAGCCTAGCGCAGAGCTGCGTCCAAGACAACTAACCGTGTAGGGCCAATCCCATCCACCCGCCCTGACCTTACCGGTTCGTTCTCCACCACGACGTGCCCGTCAACTCCTCACTTTACCACTCCGCAAAGGGTCACGTCTCCTGCTTAATCGTTTCAAGGGAAAAGCGAGAGCACTAGGCGCCGGGCCTTACTCAGGCATACCCTAACAGCGTGACCTGTGGTAGTGGCGCCTTTGCGGTATGAGGAGAAAGATTGTCAGTTGAGTTTGGTTCTGTGCCTTGCCTTATGTGATTCCGCGCTTGATCTTTGGGGTTGAAGGGGCAGACTTACAGCCCCGTTTTCCCGTGCTGGGGATTGCTGATGTGCTTTAAGAGCGGACACAGGCCTTTTGGTGGCAGTGACCAGAGACCGCGTCGTCTCGGTCTTGACAGCGGCGGTGGCGGTCAAAGGGGTAGACTTGTAGCCGTATTGCAAAGTAGAGGCGCATGCAGTAGACACTGTAGATCCCCCGCGTGGGTCACGATCTTTTGCGACAGCTCGTGTTCTCGCGGAGGATGCTGACGCGCTTTCAAAACGGGTGGAGGGGTAGTTGTCGTTTCGGCCGACGCCTCGGGCTCTCCACCGGTACCACACGCGCAGATGTAGCAGGCGGGAAGTGGCCCACAAACTGCGGGCTCTGCGAGGACACAAGCAACGTTAGCGGTACACCCACCGGTATATCCTCGCTGGGCATGTCAGTTTGTAAAGAGAGGCGCGTAGGTTTACACACCTTGTGGACGCTCGAAGTCGCCGCCGCCGTACATAAGTTATGAAAGAAGTATCGAAACGCCATAGGGTGGGGACTTGGTGCTTTGCTCTTCGGGATGGAGCAAGTGCAGGGTCAAGAGATCGCATGCTGCCCACCAGCGGACGAGCACGGGGATGGGACTGATGGCCATGCGTCGCGGGAGCGATGCTGGTATGCGTGCACCAAGATGGAGATTTCGAGGCTGCCATGGTGCCGGTGTGGTTCTTCGTTTGTTGGGTTGTTTGGGGAAAGAGGTGCTTCTCCAGGAAAAGACAAGGAGCAGGCAAATTTTGAAGAGATATGGAAAGCTAGGACCAGTCTGGAGGAAGGGCTAGGGCTAGGGCAAAGAGCCTAGTGCCGTGGAGCTTTCTTGGGGCCGTATGCCGAATGGCCGAACATCACGTCATGGCCATATGGCAAACTCTCTCTAAGAGGAAACATCGGATTTGAGGAAAACTGGAGGAGTCACCACGCGGCTAACCAGGGCCGGAGAAAGCCGGAAGGGCCAAGGCCAAATACCCGCAGAAAGGCCAGGCCCAGGACTCAGGGGGTTCCGTTGAAAGCCGAAACATTCTCCTTCTTCTAAGCCGGGATAAAGAACCCGTCCAGATGATTGCATAAAAGGGTCAGAGATGGTGGGTATGAGCAGATATCTGCGCTCTCTGCTTGCCGTGTGCCGTAGATAACTATACATTGATAGACCACTCTTGTTTCTTATGATAACCCAAATACCGTAGACCTTGCCTACGCTCACGCAGCACACCGACCTCCGTGAAGCGGGGGGTTAAATGGAGTAGCTGCATAGCATCTGGGTGATGCTCGGCACAGACTCGCTCCTCTATCGTCTCCTTGCCAGAGCCTCGCACCCGTAATCGGGTTCGGACGTTCGTATTCGAATTCGCGACCCACCAAAGGCTGAAGACGACAACGGTTTCTGGCCCACATTGACAGGAGGAAGGCGCCACGGCTGCGCTTTTCTGGACGTCTTAGTGGGGCCAAAGAGATGGACGCATGTCGATATGCATGGAAAGAAAAAAGATTTACCATCGCTCCCACCGTGGCCGTCAGCATGGGGAGGCAAGCCTGGCTCACTTCGACTGATCTATTTAACAACCGCGTGGCCACCCTTTGCCACCACTCTCTGCGCGGCTTCGACACATCCTCAGTCTCCCCTCCAATATCTTCTGCCCGAGAAAAAGCCTGCCTATTCTCTTCTTGTCTTTTCCTCTTCTGTGCCTTCAGTTTTATATATATATATATATATATATATATATATCATACACATTCTGCAGCGGACTGCCGTCTGGCGCATAAAATGATGCCAAAGAATTCCGATGTCCCCGGTGCCATCGATGCTGATGACCTGGGAGCGAGGCGAGCCAAGATCCTCTCCTGGCAAGAAGAGGCCATCGCTGCCATGGGCACGGTGTCTGACGAGATTCAAGAATACTGGACGACCATAATCACCGACGATGGGTTCGAGTCCAAGACCTTGGTGATTCGGCCGAAACCCACCGTACCGACCTCCACAAACAGCCACGCTGCCAATGGTATCCCGCGCGAGGACGACAACCCGGTGCCGCGCCGGCCCCTCATTGTGCTCTTCCACGGCGGTGGCTTCGCCCTTGGTACGCCTGCCATGATGACCCGTCCGGGCCGCGAGCTAGCCGAGCGCCTGGGCGCCGTCGTCGTCGCGCCAACCTACCGCCGCATCCCTGAAGACGGGTGGCCCAGCCCGTCGCGCAGCGCCTGGGCCGTGCTTGTCCACCTTGCCAAGAACGCGGAGCGCGATCTCGGCGCAAACCTCGACGACGGCTTCATCGTCGGCGGCTTCAGTGCCGGCGCCAGCCTTGCCGCCATCTGCGCGGGCATCTCGCTCGAGTCTCTCCTGTCTTCGGCTCCAGGCCACATCATCGTCGGCACTCCCGGTAGCGCCGGCGGCAACCCTAGGGCCGCCGCCCCGTGCAGCCGTAGCTTCAACAACAATAAACTGGCGCGTCCTATCACAGGCGTCTTCGCCAACTGCCCCATGCTGCTTACCGAGGACATGGTCCCGGACGCGCACAAGAGCCTCTGGAAGTCCCGGATCGAGAACAGGGACGCGCAGGGACTGAGCAGCGAGGAGGTGGATCTGATCTGGCGTGTGATGGATCCGGATTTCTATTCGCCGTGGACGACGCCATTTAGCGGATGGCTCAAGCCTGATGGCAACTCCGGTCACGACGAGGCCCCAGTCGGCATACCCCACTACATCCAGGTGGGGAAGAGAGACTGCCTCCGAGATGATGGTGTCGTCTTGCACGAGGCTCTCAAATCGCGCGGCGTCAAGACTCGCCTCGACGTGTTCAAGGACGATGGTCACATGGGATGGTGCGCTCTGCCGTTCGAGTCTCATAGCACGAACCCGACGGTTGAGGAGGCCACGATGTCGGGGTTTGCTTGGCTTCTTGAGCAGAGCTGATCCAGTTGTCTTGGAGGCATATTGGAATAGGCTTTGCTTGTATTTGAGGTGTAATCCGGCTTCAAGCTAAATCTAGTCATGGAAGTCAGAACTATTTGATAAGCTTTTAGCTGCTTGTTCAAGCTCACATAGCCCTCCTGGTTTTGAGGAGGCTGCTGGCGTCAACCCGCTTTCCTCCCCACAGTCGCCGTGCTTCCGGAAGACCCGCACGTCGGGCTTGCGGCCGCCCACGCAGTACTTGCACCAATTTTCGTTTTCAGAAGTCGAGGTCAAAACGTAGAAGACCTGCTTGGCGAATACTTGCTGGCGCTGTACGGACCCCGGAGCTGGCCTTCCTGGTTGCGATTGTCCCGTCGGAGTGCAGCTCACGATCGGCTCGCTCAGGCGGCGATGTGGCCTGCAGCGGCGGCCCTCGGTGCCGTGGAACAGTGGGTTTCACATCTGCTTGACTATTTGCGGTCAAGTGAGGATGCGAGGCCCGGCGTTGGCTTCTGCGTTGGCAAGGGAGCCGTCCGCGTGCTGGCCTTAACGGCCTAGGACTTTTGCCGTTGCGAGGACGTAGTTCGGCGCCTGGCCGTTGCCACCGCTAGAATGCGTGGACCTTCAAGTCGTCCATGTGGCGCCGTCGGGAACAAGAAAGATTTAAAAGTGGTTGGAAAGGCCATGGTGTTGGCGGGCAGCGTGCAGAATGAGAAAGATCGTCGAAAGGGAATGGCACCTGCAACCGGCCTATTGGAGCTCCGTCCCAGTTCCGTCACAATTCGGGCGCGGCAGCTTCTATCGCAAGCAATCCGCGGCTCCCCGCCAACCCATCCCGACAGCAACGAGCACCGAGTCAATGACGAAAACAAACCACCCCGAGGCCTCGGGCATCGCGCGGCGAGTGCAAGCCTCGGTAGTCCTCACGGTAGCAGAAACCTACCCACACCCAGACACGGCTACCTCATCATCCCCGCCTCTAGCTGCAGCTATGGCGTCGTACTAGCGGTCAGTATTAGTAACAGCAGAAACCGCAAGCCTCGCATTCCCGCCCGCCGGCACCCTGGAGTAAGTACCCGGACTCCGACACCGCCTCTGCCGCGTCCAATTTCTACGCGCCGATGCCAGACAAAACGGCGGCGCATGCCGAGGCCAAGGCGGCCGAGATCGAGACACCCTGGCGGCGCAAGAG
This sequence comes from Magnaporthiopsis rhizophila, assembly GCA_003049465.1. Lineage (NCBI taxonomy): Eukaryota > Fungi > Ascomycota > Sordariomycetes > Magnaporthales > Magnaporthaceae > Magnaporthiopsis > Magnaporthiopsis rhizophila. The sequence goes on from PYSS01000145.1 coordinate 46,093, forward strand.
TCCCCTTCGGAGAGACCAGCTGGGTCTGCGCTAGCGCATAACCATAAGCAGTGCCGAGTCACCTGCTGGCCGAGGGTGTCGACACGCTCGCCGCGCCAGCCAAGTACGGCGACGAGGATGAGGAGGCTGTGCGGCTTGTGCATTGCGTTCCTGCTGGTGACAGAGGATGACGTCTCGGGCCGCAGCTTCTATTGCTCGTCTGCGTCGACGCGACGGATGGCACAGATTACAGGTGACGGGGGCGGGTATGATGACGAGTCGAATACGTACGAGCCGAACGAAAAGCTCGACGACTTCTTCTTTGATAGCCGGCTTGTCCGCCCGGCCATCTCGGGCTTCATCGTGGCGACGCCGGTTGCGCCGAGAAAGGTCGGATTCGACGAAGATTATCACATATACAACCCTGGGCTCCTTCTTGAGAGCTACGTATCTATAACGTCCTATAATACTGGAGCGGGGATCTGAGCTTGGGGGCAGGAACGGAGTTGGAGGCAATGAGGTACTCTGGCAATGCCACCAAGTCAGTTATGATCCGAGATCGCACCGAACAAAGGAAGTGCCGGACATGTCAAAGCCTGGCACCATTGGAAGACAGCCATTCATTAAATAATAAAAGGCTACATTATAAAGGGCTAAAATCTCTCGAGCGGCAAGTGGAGAAAACAGACAGAGTGCCAAGAAAACGCAGAACGCCATCGCTTCAGTCCCATCCTCCCGACAATATCACGGGTATCTCCTAATGCCAGGCATCTGCGGCGTTTCTGTCGTGGTGTAGCCCGCGTACCTCGTGGGCGGCACCCTGGGCGGCGGCTGGTTGAGCACGGGCGCCTTTGTCGTGCGGAAGAAGCCCGGCCAGCCATAGCCGCCTCCACCTCCTCCTCCTCCTCCTCCGCCAGACCCGCCGACGGTAGACCCGCCGCCGCCGCGGTTCCCGCGGGTGGTGGTGCGGCTCTCGGCGCGGTAGACGACCTCGACCTCGCGCGCGCCGCGGCGGCCGCGGCGGCGCCGGGGCCGGAGCAGGCAGCACCACGCCAGCATGACGATGAAGAGGAAGGCGGCGATGGAGCCGACGATGGCGCCGATGTAGTTCTCGCCGCCCGACACGCTGGCCGTCGGGCCCGGCAGCATGGGCCCCAGGGGAGGCGACGACTGCGTCGCCTCGGCCGCCGCCGCCATGGCCGCCGAGGTCGCGGTGCTGGGGATGGTCTGCACGAGGGCGCCGAAGGCGAAGGGGATGTGCGTTGGGGTTGCGCTCGGGGCCGAAGAAGCGGCAGAGGTAACGGCGTCTGTCGGCGCGAGGGCCGGCGCGGCGGTGGCGGTGGCGGCGAAGACGACGAGGGTTGTGAATATGCTGGTCGGCCGCGTCATGGTCTGGGTTACAGTGATGCGAGCGCCGCCGCCACCACCACCGCCGCGGTCCCGTCGTGGCGTTGGCAGCTTGTCGTTATCATTCCGCGCGAGTTTCGCATTGCGTGTGGCGCCGAGCGACCTCGGCTCCCCCCGGTTTTGCGCCGGCGCCCGTCGCGACGCCAAATCCAACAGCGACAGCACGATCCCACGCTCGGGGAGGAAAAGCGCCATGGCCGAGACCGGTGAAGTTTTTTTCGCAGTAGGAGACGCGCGTGTGCGTTGTGAAAAAAAAAAAAAAAAAAAAAAAAAAAAAAAAAAAAAAAAAAAAAAAAAGAGAAGAAGCGGTGGCAGATCGTTTTGTATGGTCAAAAGCGAGGGGCGGGGATGGCACCCTCTCTTGCAGATTGTGTTGGCGCAAGCGATCAAGCGCCCTGCTCCCTTATTGGGTCTGGTGGGATGGAGATGAACCAGCCACTCAGCGACCGTCTTCCGGTGAGGAGGTTAGATAATGGCGCAAAGCAAGATGGTTGACAGACAAACGGCAAGCAAGAAAAACAGTCGGGTTGTGTAAAAACTGAAGAAGATTGATCAGCCGCAGAACGGGCCCGTCGCGGGGTCTTATCGTTTATGTCGTTGTGGAGGGTGGGCGGCGGACGTCGTCGTCTGCTCGGTGCTTTTTCTTTCTCATCAGAAATCGTTGTCTCCGCGTTTCGTGCCGTGATATCGCAGCACTAACAGCGCCACTCGATTGGACAGCCTGCAAGGACCCCATCGCAGCCTGCGTACAAAATTCTCCAGGCAGCCCTTCTTGTCGACACGCGCTGTCCGCTCATCTATCTTCAATCGCGTCAGCTCAAATCATCCGGCACTTGGTTGGCACTCAGTCCTCCTCCCCTCTCTCCCCTCCTGGCTGGCTGGCTGGCAGGCTGCCCCTCCCATGACTCCTTATTGTGCATGCATACGATAGGTATGTGCTCAGGAACAGCCCGAGGTCAGGCGGCCAAACGGAGGGAGGCACAGCATAATCCCGCAACTGTTGCTGCCGCTTCCCAGCCCAGCACGTCTCCGGCCATGCCGAACGTGCTTGCCCGCTTTCTTTATTGCTTATTTTTCTTGTCGTGGCCTTCCGGCTGCCGTACCCCACCGAGACATCGTGGAGGGTTTCCTGTTCCTGGTGTCTTGTGCATCTTCTCGTCCTGCGCTAGCGGCAAATCGGGCACTACCAGTCTCACAAACTCCGCTGTTCTTCCCCTCTGTGCTCCATTGATTGCTGTAAAAATCGGTACCCTGCATCTTGGGCTGAGCGAGCGACCAATGACTAGTCCCCTTACCCACCGCCATATGCAAGCCAGAAACATCAGCCTATCAGAACAGCAGACTTGACACAGGTGACGACCTATGGTGCCTCCATTGCCCTAAATTTCTTGCCTGTTCTCGATCACGACATTGAAATGTTCCCGTATTCTAGCCGCCAGGGATAGCTCCGCTGTGGTGGCCCAGGAGCCGCAAGCACGAGCCCACAAACACTTAGGTAGGTACCTGGTACCTCTAGTCGTCTTGTCCATAACAAACGTGGCGTCAGCCGCAATGGCCGCATTGGTGCCTCCATTGATTGGCCCGTCAGCTCAATGATCACGCCGAGCAGCCCGGTCGTGAGTTCTCGGCAACAAATCTCGTACCTTGTCCATCACAGCGCTCGTCGCCCAATTAATGGATATTACCATTCTCGGCTCAAAAAGTCCGCGAAAACCAGTCCGAAAGGTATGCCCTGGCAGTGACTTCACACAGCCATAAACCCAGTGGGCATCGCAATGACTCCATTGCCCACCCAATCAGCCGACCTGATGAAGCCCATGCAATAAGCCCGCCAAGACGAGGTCTTTGCCTACCTGCGCGGTCTTGGCGGCATTTTCTGGTGTCCGAATGTGCAAATATCTCGCGCTGTCGTCAGCGTCGCCTTGCAGCCATGACGCCACTGAACGGATAGGAGGGAGGTGCCAGGGCCGATCACCCGGCAGTTGTTTTCAGCCGCTGCAGACAACCCTGTACTAATTGGAAGCGACAGCGAGTACTGAGGCAAGCCCGTTGCATATCTTTTGTGACTGCCCATGGGTAGGCGTAACCGCTCAACAAGCTGGTTCGTACCACGGTGGAGAGAGGAAGTGGCAAAAGGGGAAAAGAGAGAGAGAAAAAAAAATTGTTTACACAAAAACAGATCGATACGACCACGTCACACCGCACCAGGCGTCAAGCCATGGCGACGGCGGAATCTCTTTGCAACCCATATACCTATAAGAAAAACTTGACGGAAACTTCTTATCAGCCCACTAATTAACTATGAAACCTTGTGCTTTGATTCCGCCATGAGCCGCCCTAATGAACGTCCAACTTCCTGAGCAAGGCAACCAAACTCTCCAAGGCCCCTCCGCATATCCATCCTCCCAAATAGCATGAGGCCCGTCTCACCTCCAAGCACAGCTCTGTCCGCCCTACCCGTACGGCCGTTCATGGCCATAGGTTTTATTTATTTGCATCCGTTTGGCAACGCAGAAAATTCAGAGACTTTTTGCGCTTTGGCATGAAGAAGTGAAAAGTGCTCTGGATAATTGGCAGACAGCAACCCGGATAGAGGTGCCGTTTCCCGAAGCTTTTAGGGTATATGCCTGCGAGGACTGTCATGGGTAGTTATAAAATCAGTATTCTCATGCCGGCCTCGGGAGCCGTTCCCGGTCTGCAATACCTGCCTACATCTCGGGCCCCGGAACCCGCGACGTCCCCTGCTGTTCAAGTCGAAACGTGCACTCTTCGGTCACACTAAGGGATGGCTCTCCCGGAATTACTAATCTAGTTTTCGATTTCGGTAATTAGTCTGCCTCTAATTACCTAGAGACCTGACATTCTCACCCTAAATGCCTAGACGCTGAGCCGCCTACAGTTTGGTCTGTAGCTATAGAAGGTAGGTAATCTTATGACCGTGAACCGGTGTGACGGTGAGGGAGATGAGCAGGGTGAAGCTCCGTAGTTCAAAAGGATCGGGATGTGCTTTGTACCTGTCGTGTGAGATTGTAGCTTCTGCCTGCCATGAGGTAGACGGGCGTTAGGTCGTTTGACCAGAGGCAGCGATTGCGGCTTCGAACGGTTTCTTTTCCCTATTATCTTGTGGAGGACCATGGCTCTCCCCTAGGCCTACCAACTCTTGGTTTAGGCTCTCAGCTGACATATGGCTACGGTTCGCAGACTCCTTCGCCTCACGCATCCAGTCTATGGACCTCTTGACTTGGAGCTAACAAGGTGACGTTAAGATTTGTGATGTTTATCAACAGGGCCACAAGCGCAACCCGTAAGATCCACTACCTCTTCGACCTGGCGTTCGCCGGTTCCTAGCGGGCTCGAACAGGCCGTTTATCGAGCCCAAGGATCGAAGAACGGAGCCGCCAACACGACGGCGACGGCCGTGACGTGCACCAGGATCGTCACGGGCGAGCTTCAGAAAAGAACACAAGACGTAAATTCAAAGGCGACGCTTACAGGCCACGTTCACACAAGATAGACCTCCGCCGTGGGGAAATAATAATATGAGACAGTTATTATGGCAAAGTAGAGGTGCCTGTGGTAGACCAGTTGGCTTGATATCATGTCCTTAGAACTGCAGGGATACCAAGTGGGCGTCGGAAATCCAAGGCTCTATATATCTAAAGGCGGAGGCGGAATGGAGAGTCCTTTGTAATAATCCCTATTCTGCAACGCACCCGTATATATAGAGCCAGAGGGTCTCCTGCACTCACCTCTCTTATTAGTCCCTTTGAGATAGATCAAACAAATCCCTCTACTGCATGCGCCTTTACTTTGCAATATCTGACGGCGACCAGGCTCACGATACGGTCCTGGGCAGGATAAACCCGGATCACCGAAGCCACTCACTCTTTTGGGACAACTCCTGGAGCGACACTGCTCTCGGGAGCTCGTATTCGCATGACTGCAAGCATATCTGCAAGGCAGAATGTCCTTACTCTAGGAGTACATAGGACCAAGGCCTGAAGTGGTGCAAGGTTATACATGCCTGTACTTTAACGCAAGCAAACAAGTTTTCCCTGCATCCTTTGCTATCCGCCTAACCTTTCCTGCTCCCGCATGGTCTCCCGCTTTGGTGCCAGATCCGCTGCAACTAACCCAACGGCCTAGACAAAGAAGATTCGTATGAACAAATGCCTCGAGTCGTCCGAAAGACTGCACTTCACTTCCTGAACTCCTGTGCTGGTGCGTTCTTGCCCCCTCTCTTCGTGACTGCTGGGCCTGCCAAAGCCTTTGCTCCTCCTGCCTTTGTTTTTAATGGCCACGGGCTGCTTCGTGTACCCTCATAGCCATTGTCACCAAGTCGAGCCCATAACAAGTACGTGGCCACTCTGGGTATGCAACCGAAACACCACACACCAAACAACGGCAATAAGTCTGACGCTCCCAGCTTCAAGTGCCAAAATCCATACAGGCACGTACCACTGGATGGCTGCGCCTCCCCTCTGGCTCCCTGGGCGCGGTGGTTACACAGATGACGTTGAGCCCTATTAGAGGCGCCATCCCCTGGCTGGATCGAATGGCATCGGCAGTGATCAGCCAAAAAAAAAAACTCCCACACCCTCCTGTATCGCTTCCTCAGGCTTCCCAAAGTAGCAGTCCCGAGAGCCATCTCCCGCGGTCATCGACATAAGCTAAGAAGATCAAAGACAGAACATCCCGTTCCCTGTTATTGAGAGGTCCAGAAAAGGAGGTCCGATGGCCTCTGCCGCGACAGCCAACGTCATTTCTCCGCATTGCTCTAGCCAGTCACGATCGTTCATGATAGTGACCGACTTCTTTTTCTGTTGAGACGGCTGAGGCGGGTCCGGACAAATACATCAACCTTTTGCCTCGATGATGCATCCTGCAGGGCACTTCACGGTGGCTGCATGGAAAGCGAAAGAACACGGGCGATGACTAGCGAATGGGCACCGTGCTTTGCTCATACTGGCTCGATGTGTTGGGAGGGGAGTGTGCATTCTACGCAACGCTTCAAAAGGCCACGGAACACAGAATGAGATGAGTGGATGTTTGGGGCAGCACCATCTGATAGGGGCCTGCCTTTGTAGAAACACACTTCACCCTCCCCGAGGCCCTGGGTAGCATTCGTTCAATGAGCATGCGATGCCGGCAGCCCTCCATCGATGCTCCTCCTCACGTGTCCAAAGAGGAAACGATCGACGGTTGTGGCTGCAGAAATGTTCAACACCATCACAGCAGGGCATAAAACCCATTGCTACAGCACGCCAATGGAGGGCACTCACTAACTGCTACAGCGAGGTGGTGGTGGTGGTGGCTACAGCAGGATCGCTTTCTCCCCCGCCCGAGTTCCTGTTTTTATCCCGACCACCCGCATGATCGCTCAGCTCGTTGAGCAGCCGGTCTGCATAAACAGTATGCCGCCGAGGCACAGCAGAAACCGGGCAGATAGGAGGCGGGGAACGCAAATAAAGGGTGGCACCCACTTTTGATAGAGAAAAGCCCGTCGCCGCACGCAGAGCTTATCCACCACGGCCGAGTGTCAACTTGCCGAACCCATCCACGGAAGGGTCTTTTGCGCGACTGGTTGGCGACGAAGCCATTTAGATAATTTCGCCTCTGCGTTGCATTCACTCCTGCCGCATTCTCTCGGCTTCTTGATGATTCTGCCACACGGGACATCCAACTGCACTCCGAAGTGAAGATGGTGGGGGAGACTGTGGATGGGTGATGTCAGTTCGCCCTAATCTTTGCGTGGCAGGCCTCGATACGAAGCTTGGCCATAACATGATACAAGTTCATCAATTTTTGATGTCGACATGCCCTCATACGAACCGGAGGGCCCATCAAGGTGCCTCACGTCGGTCGGGACGTTGTTCCATCTGAAGAGGAAGGATGGGCATGCAGAGCTCTGAACCGACGCAGGACAAGAAATACTGTTGTCAAGGACTTGGAATTACCCTGCCATCTGACCCCTACAAGACCTATCAGGAGCTCCAGTTGCTCTGGCTGTGACAATGGAGGGGAGGTGACGGATGGCAGACAGCCAAGAAAGGGTCCCTTTGTGCGCCATGCATATCAAACCACAGCCCCTGACCCGCCAGACACAACGCAAAGGGTCTATCATTTTGTGGGCAGCTGGACCCTGATCGGCAACGGGTCTTGGAAGGTCCTGCCCAGTCACTGCCAGCCGAGGCGAAGCTGGCGCAGGTCAATGGCGACGAGCCTCCTGAGTATGCCTCACATGCCACAGGCTTGACGCTGTCGTCATCGGGGAACTTCCTGAAAGATCGCGGTGCTCTGCCATGGCATCCACTTGCCGGCACTTCGTGTCCCAGGCCCCTCCAGGGTTACGATCTCGAGAGAATCGACACAGCACCAGATTCCCTGATGTGACTGGAGACCAAATGGCGGTATAGGAATCGCTAAAGCCACATGGAGGGGAATATATTACAGTATAATTAACACAGGGAGGGACGGAGAAGAAGCGCCCGCTAGAACCTTAGCAGATAAGCCGACTGGGAAGCGGCGCCAGCGTCCAACGGCAAGATAGCGGGCTCGAGGCAACTGGGCCCAAGCGGATGAAGCAGCCGACAAGGGCGTACCTTGAGCCTACTACAGCGTAAGGGAAACCCAATGATGGAGGGTAAGCCGGCGTCAAGAGAAGAGCCGTCCGGCGCGGAAGTAGCGGCAGGGAACGAAAGGGGCCAAACAGTGCGTCGCTGGAGAGGGGTGCGCAAAACGAACCTCTGCAGCGCGCGTCCGGCGCCATGCAACCTTGATGGGAGGGCAGATGTTTGCCACCCAGCTAACTGGGTCTGGCGCGTTTCCCGAAGACAGTCTCCTCTTTTTTGGCTTTTCTTCGCCCTTGGACCCTGATGTCCAGTAATCGCCATGGTAGGATCCCGAGAAAAGCAGGACATGGAAGACCCCTTCTGCTGTCACAGCCCGGAGGGGTAAGAGACGCGGGTGTGATAATAATGGGGACGGTGGTATACGCGGATCACCTCGAGCGCGGTTCCCCGTCCAATCCGCTGCGTGATAACGACCATGGGCGTTGAACATCGAACGGGAGGAGAAACAAGGGGTGTGGGCTAGATGGAGCTCGCCGACATTTCCAGATTCTCCTTTTTGAACTATGTCGACTTTCGAGCACCTTCAGCGCGATACGACATCACGCCTGTGCCGGATGGGCTTGATGATTTCCTGGTCGTACTGTGATGGTAGCACGAAGAATTCGATTATAAAGCAGGTGGTTGCGATGTCGGAGGCGACGACGACATGTGATTGTGGCGTGATATTTGACTCTCGGGGAAATATCAAGATGCTGCCGTGATCCATGGGATGGGCAGGCACTTCAATGCAGATAAAAAAAAGAAAGAGAGGGAAAAAAACTGTTCACCGACCTGATTCTTGTCTCGCCACTCACCCCTCCATCATCGACCGGTCAACGCAAGCCGCATATTAGGTGTGACAGCCATTTGGGCGTTTTCTGCCTTGTTAATGGCCCCCACCCATGCTGATGCTTCCTGTTTGTTTGGCGGTGGTGGTGCCGTGGTGCCCTCGCTGGTGCTCGCAAGTGCGCCATGCTGCTTTGGAGTGGCGTTTGGGAATGGCGAATGTCCAAGCCCAGATCAAAGCACGACTTTGAGTCAACGGCCGCTGGGGAAGTACGAGAGATCTGGGCGGACTCTTCCCAGATCACCACCAGTTGCTGTGCGTCTGTCAATTGACATCTGACAGTTGGGTGTGGTTGCTGCCGTCCGATGTGGAAAGAAATGTGTGGTAATGACGAGAGCCTGGCCGTCTTCTGCTGATTCACATGCAAAAAGATGAGGCAAGGAAACGAGGCGGTCCTGCAATGACCCCTCCCAGCTGCATGCAGGCAAACACCAGCATCCAACCAGTAGAGCTCCTTTCTCCGTCAGAGGGCCAGGCCATCTTGGCATCTTGGTGGGTGAGAATACAGCCATCGCCACCACAAACCACATACCGACTAGTACGGTCCCACATTACGTAGAGAGACTGGCACTTACTGGCACTAACTGGTCCTCCGTTGATGTTCTAGGGGAGTGAGAGGGAGGGAGAGAAAGGAGGGGCACTGGCGACAGCCCAGGAATCCATATGGTTGGCCAACAGCGCTGCTTGGCCTGATGCTGCAAAGTGTGTATCGACCGTCCGGCCCCTTGGCGTGCATTGCAGCGTCGCACGCGTATGCGGGCAGTGAATGCGTCGCGGACATGGAAGGTGCAATGAGGGAAGTTCAAAATAAAAATAAAATAAAAAAAGTGAAAAGCGAAAATGCGACGCGAGTGAGGTTGGAGGGGCGAGGGAGGGAAACAAGAAAACGCCCTTCTCCTGCTGGACGTGATATTAATTAGCCTCCATCCACAGACCAGACCAGACCTATCCGGGCCCAGAGTGTCACCAAACCACACACCGCCGGACGCCCCAAGCAACGTTGAAGAGGAGGGGTATAGTCCGAGGAGTGCCTCACCCCTGGAGGAACTCAATAGATGCCGCGCTTGGCCATGCAGGTTCTAATTTGATGTCTCCAATCTATATACGCGTCGCGCCCGAATATCATATCCTTTTGGTGGGGTTACGAAAACCATCGATCCCTCACACCCCACCTACATACATGGTGGTACATCCAATCTATGTATTTTAGAGAAAAGCGGGCGGCAAACTTTCATCGTCGGATTTTGTTGCTGCTGGGAGGGCCCAGCAAAGACGGGGCTGCTGAAACTTTTTGCTGGAGGCTGGCTGCCCAGGCTGCTCCCAACCCCTCATCCTCGTCTTTGTTGCGCGTGCCGCACCCCACCACCGCTAGCCCCCAGGGATCGGAGCGTTCGTCGTACCGGCCAGTGCTTGCCGGCGATCGGCCATCCAAAAAAGCTACTGGTCCTGATCCACTCCGAATGCGATGCGATCCCTCCACCGGGGATGTTTTTTTTATCGTGTAGTTATCCAGGAGAGACAAAAAAAAAAAAAAAAAAAAAAAAAAAGGAGGCAAACAGCATGATCAGGTCTAGATCACCCTACCCGGCCATCAGGGTCCAGAGCGGCACTTCCTCGGCCCATTCGTCCAGGGGTTGCCAAGAAGGAGGAGATATGCAGAATCGCGAAATATCGTTAAAAAGAGAGCGAACGGAACGAAAACCGGCAACGGAGAGAGAGGAGGGGAGGGGTGTATGGGTCCTCTTTTCTTAACAATTTGCTATCAGGCTACCTAGCTTTGGCGCACTGGGTGTGTGCCGCGTCCACCTGGAATGTTCTCAGATCAACTTTCACACCGCTTGACTCGATGGAAGGGCGATGACAGATGGTGTGGTGGTCTACTGTAAGGGAGAAGAAGAGAGCACCTCGCCAGTGAGTGCCAGTGTCCCGCCCCGGCAAGGAGCATCCTCTCCGGCGCGTCAGTCGCGCGGCAGACCACTGACGCGGAGGGAAACCAAAAGTTGGGCAAGCTTCCGGGGTGCGTCCACACATGGGGAGAGACCACAGAAAGAGGAAAGCCAGTGCGCAAACTACGACCTAGGAGGAGAGCCGGGCTCGCCAAGATCTGTTGGTGACGGCAACACATTCCGAGGCTGAGCATGAGATGGGAGCTACGGAGGCCGCGGAGAATCCGCTATCAAAGTTGTCTTCTCCCTTATCTATGCCTCGTTATCGCAGACCCCCCCCCCCCCCCCCCCNCCCCCCCCCCCCCCCGCCTCGTAATATCCAAAGAGCAGACTATCCCTAGCGCGGGGACCACAGCCAAGACTTGGATGCATCGAAATTGCATTCCAAGGCCACGGCAAGGAGGGGTAAGCAGCAGCCAGCTCGACGGCGTGGCAACTCTTAGCGACTGCTTGGCCTCAGCTCGTCCAGGTCGAGGATTTCTTGATTGTCAGGTTTTCCCGACCGCAACTGGGCCCTCGTCCAATACCGACGCGTCTCGGTAGCACATGTGCGGGGAAACGGGGAGAAATGAACGCCCGCTGTGATTGAGGGGTACAGCACCAAGAGTGGCAAGATAGGGGCAAGGTCCTATCGACTAGTGGGATTTTATTTCCTATTGTACACAGGTACTCGGCGGTGAACAACGGGGCCGTCTAGCTGTTTTTGCCCAAGTCAGCATATTTAGCGCTCCGGGTGGCGTCAAGGCTGGCGTGTTAGGACGACCGCGGAGAACTGGAGCGAGCGTTGGTGGATTGCGCCACCCTCCCCCGCCGCCGACGCCAAGTTTTACTTTGGCCAGTAACAAAAACGTGGTGGCTTACAACGCTTGCAGGGAAAGGCCTGATAATGGCCAGAAGTCAGATGATCGGCCGGCGCCGTCGACGGCCGTCGTCGGGTAGGCGTCAGCCCATTGCTGCGTGTCTCCGTAGATCCTGACGCGGCTTGCCCCAGGCAGGGAGATTGCCGAACATGTGCATCCGTCTACGGGGCATGGATGTGTATACCTAGGTTTCCAGAGAGCATCCGATGCTGGTGAGTCCTACACGTTGAACAGACATTTGAGTCAGTCCCCAGGCGTGCAGCAGAAAACGAAATCACCCTCTCAAGCCGCGACTCGTCAGCGTAGGATCTCCGGCCGTTGCGACTTGTGTTGCTGCTGTACAGGCCGCCACCGGAATACCAGATGTCGTCTAGGGCCGGGGGAACCGGGTGTCGTTGCTGCAGCTGCTGCTGGTCACCAGCTCGCCATGTCCAAGACAGCAATGCGAAAAAGAAGAACCAGTCTGCCTCGATTCGCTGCCCACGAGGAGGGGTTGTAGTGGACATGCGTACGCATACGGGTCTTCACCATCGGACCTCCAGCCAGCAACATGCAGCATTTACGCGAGGTTGACTTCATCCTGCAGAAGTGCGTAACGAGGGGAAGCCAGAAAGCCACAAAAGCCTCGGGGTTTTTCTCCTATTGCGGGCCGCCCTGTTCTGATGCCATATTTCTTCCCCGCACAAATGCACGATAATATCTTTTGTTTGTGAAATGTGAAATCCGGGAAAAGATGGAGTTTGTGGGGAAATACCAGGAGCAGGTAGGTGGTTGGCATTTCCAACCCTGTCCAACATTTTGCACTACCCACCGTGGAGCGCAGTCGCCGGCCCCTCGAAAGGGCAAGCCGAAGAAATGTGTTGTAATTCCGTGGAGAAAACAGAAAGAAGAGGACCGACCGAGAGGGTTGGACATGGGGAGCTGTATCATGGCGCACTGCCAAAAGGGTACTGTCCTGTGCTACCATGTTTGGTGTCTGTGTGTGTGTGTGCTCAACCTGGCTTCCGTGACATGGCAGCCCGCAGGACGAAAACGAGAGGCTAATCTCGGGCTTCTGCTGCAGTGGCACGTCGGTGTGCGCCCCAATTTCGCCGTGCCGCCGCCGGCACGATGGTGGCATCTGTCAAGGCTGCCAAAATCTCAAGTCTTGGATGCAGGCCGGCCCTCAGACGAGGGACCTTCGACCCTGACCGGTCTGGGGGAACCACGCAACCCATACGAGCCTGCGTCCCCTACCACCTGCGGCCTTGAGACACGGGATACACCCCTTTTGCGCGCCCCGTGCTCCTGCTGTGAGAAATCATCGTAGACTTTCGCACCTCCTGGGCAGGTCCATGATACGCCTAGGCGACTGCCCAGGTTGGGCCTTCCTGTCACCCACTCCCGTCGAACCTGAAAAGGAGGGAGGCACCAGTCCGGGTGGCATCCACGGTGCTCCCAGCGGCTGGCCGTCCATTGGCTTTACCCCAGTCAGGTATCAGGCAGACAGCGCCAGAGGTGCTGTGTCCCATCCTGAGGCGGCATAACAGCTCGGCCGTGCTGCGGTGCGCGAGGGCGGAGACAAGGCCGCGAATCGCCATTGTCGTCTCTCAGTGTGCCCAGCTTGTGAACTAGACGCATGGAAGCGCAAGCACAACGTGCTGCCGACCCGGAGATAGTCGTTTCACCGAGGAGGAAGGCGGCTTGGCCCGTTTTGCAGAAAGCACTGCTTCCGTGTCGGGAACAGCAAGTAGCAAGCACGAACCAGAGTCGTCGCGCCCACTTAAGCGTTGCCCAACCAAGCACAGGCTCGCTGTCAATACGCTCACTGCAAGAAGCCGGTGAGCGTCCACGCGGCTGGCCTGGCAGAGGGGCGATGATCTGGAACGTGTTTGACCATGGAGTCGCCGTTTGGCCATCGTGTCGCCGTCGAGGTAGCGTTTGCTGATCTTGATGCCCGACAAAGAGCCATCAAGTCGGCCAAACCTGCCTGCCACCTACCGGCGTGGCGGTGGCAGTGAGGGGTAGGTCGAGTGTACAGTGTCTTTCGCACCTTGGCTGGGACCACTCGGCGACGGCCGAGGGCAGAGCTGTGAGCTAGGTGCCTTAGCCCCTGGTTCGGACTCGCATCTCGATTCAGCCCGCCCACCTCCCCTCCCCAGCACCGTACGCAAGACGCCACTTAAAAGGAGCCTCAACAGAAATATCGGACCAGAACTATGGGCCTCGACGGCCGGAGTTCCTCTTTCTTTTCCTTGTCAACCAGGGTGATCGTGGAGACCGGGTGGATAACTTTGGTGCCATTGGGAGATGGTTCGAAGTTGAGCACATCGAGGGGTGCCGCCTGATTGGCTAGCGCGGGAGACCAAGCAGCTGCACCCCAGAGTCGAGCCATCATCTCACCGCTCTTCCGTGCCTCAAACCCAGGGCGTTCAAGGATCAAGGGGCCGGGAAAAGGAGAAAGATGGAGAAAAGAAAAAAGTAAAAAAAGCAAAATAAGTCGACAGGCATACGGACCAAGCACATATGGAAGAGGGGAAGGTTGGATGTGATTAGACGACTGGACTGGTGCTTGGGTGCCACTGAAACCACATCCCATCTTGGCCGGCGCTGGGGGCATTGTTGAGTGGCAACGCGCCGGGAATCGCGGCGGAGGGGTGTGGGAAGGAGATGTCTTCACCATTTGGTGGTCGAGGTACTCACGTATCTTTTTTCGCGATCGCTCGTAAACAGGCTCCTTAGGCCTATTACCTACTGAGGGGACCGAGCAAAGGAAAGTGATGCAGATTCCTGGGCTGACGTGTAGCCGCCGACGAGACAATCCATGTCCGCGGCATTTTAGAAAATCGAGGTTGAAGACGGAGGAGAAAAAATAAAACCAAGAATGTGCCCGCCACCCGCGCCTAGCAACGAACTGACGTGGGGGTGCAAAATGCTGATGGCTTCCGGCCGGCGACGAAAAAAAAAAACAAAAAAAACAAGGTTGATGGCCAACCAGCCAACCAGCACGCGAAAAACGACGCCCGTCTCCCGTAAGCACAAAAAAGCTGGCGGCGCCACCCAACCATGGTCACATATCATGGGGAAGCATCGCATGCCACAGACGTGGCACTGACGGCCCCGTGACCCAACGTCTCCCTCAGCAGCGCCCGGATGGACCAACTACAGTACAGGACAAGAACTGAGCAGGGCAGGCGGCGGAGGCACAGCTACCGACCGGATCACCTGGGCAGAGGCGTCTGCGAGCAGACGACGACCGGGGGCGTGGCAGCGCCTTGCGTCTACTAGTACTCTATTGACTTTTTCATGTTGAATGAGGTATTTGCTGCAAGAACACGAATCACGTCACGTAAGCTGGACTGACTGTTCGTTCTGGCTGGGACCAAGAAAACCCTCATGCGGAGGAGACCACGATGTGATCGGCGCCTGCGATATTTGGCTACGGGATTTGAATCGCCTGCCCGTCGTAAAGTATGCTTTGATCCGCCATTTGCGCGATTTCGGTCAGACACCTGGCAGAGCGGTGTCGGTCAGCAAAGAGGTTAAAAAAAAACCTGGAGATGACAATGGAACCTTGATCCCCAGCCCGCCCTTCCTAGGTGTCCCGCTCGTGCCCCTCCAGCCTCGGGTGTGCCTGGCTGGGAGGATCCTCGGACGAACAGGAAATCTTCCCGCTCACGCACTTGGTCTGCCGAAATTGCCGGCGGCTGATCGACAGTTACTGCTGTGGCATGGCATTGTCTCTTTTCCAAGGAAGGAAGGAATAAAGTAAGGAGCATGACCTGAGGGCATTTTGAGGTCACATGGCCAGATGGCAGCCAGAAGGAATGCTTTTTGACGGGTGGCGCGAGCCCTCTCCTGGCACCTGCGCCGTGCGTCCACGTTGAAACAAGACAGGCATTGTCAACAATAATAAGAGCCAGTAACCACCTAATGATGACATCACCATCGAGGAATGGGCCGTTTTGGGCCACTCAAAAGCAAGACCTTGGACCGGGGAGGGGGGTGCAGCTGAGCCCCCAGCACGCTTGTTGCTGACGGCTCGAGCACGCACAGTGACAGGCCTCAGCGAAAAGAAAAAAAAAACTAAACAGGACAAAAAGAAAAACCAAAATCTGCTGGGGCACGATGGCGTTTGAGGAGGGAGTCCGGCAACGTCCAATCCCACGCCATATGCCCCCCGGGCTCGAGGTTCCAAGGCACGGGCAGACAGATCCAAAGAGAGAAACAGCGGGAAAGGAAAAAAAAAAAAAAAAAAAAAAAAAAAAAAAAAAAAAAAA
>PYSS01000145.1:62011-89108 GCA_003049465.1 Magnaporthiopsis rhizophila
AAAAAAAAAAAAAAAAAAAAAAAAAAAAAAAAAAAAAAGAACCCACCGTGTTGCAGTGCCCGTTGCAAGAGTGCTTCAGCGCGAGGCGTCCGCGACGCGCAAGAGAAGTAAGCCCCATGCTTGCAGGACGAACTCTAGTGCCCACATACCATACCATACCTGCTTTTTGCTTGCGCTGCCTTCAATGCCTGCCGGAACTCCATCACAGGTTTCTTGGCTGCAAGGTGAAATGCTGAATACCACCTGTCCCACAGCGCGCGCCGCCGGCTAGCCTTGCCTGACTGAGCCTATGTAAAATACGGGCACGGCCACCAGCGTGCTAGGTAGGTAAGCTGCGGGCCAGGAAGCGGGCCGGACAGGGCCTGGTGGTTGGTTCAATGGCTCAATTCGCTCCCATCAGCTCGCATCGCATCCAGGCGAGAAAAAAAGAGCATGGGTGCTGGCGTCTTTTTTTTTTTTGCCCTTGTCCTATTTCTTAGCGTGCATCCTGCCGTAGCGGGCTTTCGGGTTCGGTTCGTGCACCAACGAAAAACAGCCGACTCCACTTTCGCATCCCTCCAAAGCTCTTTCCACCGATTGAACACCCAAACTCCGATGTGGTCCTCGCTTCGAAGCTACGTCATGGAGCTTGGGC
This sequence comes from Magnaporthiopsis rhizophila, assembly GCA_003049465.1. Lineage (NCBI taxonomy): Eukaryota > Fungi > Ascomycota > Sordariomycetes > Magnaporthales > Magnaporthaceae > Magnaporthiopsis > Magnaporthiopsis rhizophila. Next base: position 62,646 of record PYSS01000145.1, read on the forward strand.
CAGCAGGCGCCCGTTTTCCCGCCCGCCTTAGCGTCTACCTACTTACAGTGTGTGCATTCCATTTCCTTTCACCGGAGCCAGAAGCTGCGAAGCGCCCGCGGTCTGAGGGGCTGCTGCAGCTACCACCTGTAAGCAGGCAGACGGAGCGCCCGTGCTGTGCCAGGAATTAAAGCTGCTTGCCGGTCCAGTTGCGGTTTGCGGGTTCTGTGTTAATAAGACACACCAAAAAAAAAAAAAAAAAAAAAAAAAAAAAACATATCACCGTCCAAACCTTTTCCTATCAACCTGATGTACCACGCCACGGAAACACACTCGGCTTTGGTCGGACCACCGACTGATGTGAAATAAACCCAGATTTTCTCCCTCCTTGGTCCGGAGCAAAATCGCCTGAACTTTTGCCTTTTGTCAGCCGTCCGTTTCCGTCCTCTCGTCCCTTTTCCCTTATCCGCCGCAGCGCTGGGTTGCATGGAGCTTGCGGGGAAGCTGACTGAGAAGAAAGGCCGTGATTGTCCCATTTCTTGTGTTGCTTGGACTCGCCCTGCTTTTCTTTTACGTTTAGATATGCAGGCCAAGAAGGCGGCTGCCGTGCGAAAAGCGGGAGAAAAAAAAAAGGAGAGGCCAGGGGCAGTCATGGCCTGATGGTGATGCCCTGGTGCAGCCTCTTGGCTTGCTCACATCCGACGTTTCCTCAACACTTGGATTTTCCTGCCGGATTGGACCTAGCGTGCTAGTCTAGGTAGACATGCTCTGGTGAAACGGTTAAGCCATTCGGCAAGCCCACGCCAGTGCATTCCTTCCTGCGGTCAGTGCAAGGAACGGGGGCCGAGCCATGAAGTGAGCAAGCCCGGCTAGGGAGCAGGAAGGATCCACTCGCCAAGCCTGGAGAGCGGCAAAAGGGCCTGCGACGTCCTGCTTGATGCCGGGGAAGTGAGAAGTGAGGGGCAGGAAGGCATGCAGGAGACAGCAGGGAGACTGTTGGGTGTGGTGTGTCCGCAGGAAGGCACACAAAAATGCAGCGGCAGCAATTCCAAGGCGCCGCAGCCCGCCAATGCAAGACCGATATCAAAAAATAAAAACATTTAAAAATTGGGCCAGCCGCCATCCGAGAAGGGAAGCGGCCGTGTCGATCGGCAGGGCGTGCCCACCCATGGTTCCACACCGACTGCACTCTGGCTCCTGCTCCGCTATCCATGGTAACATGGGGTGCCATGCAACGGCCGGCGCTGTTTGCTTTTTTCTTGGCGTCGCCGGTCACTGGAACCCCACTCACACGGTACACGCCCGGGCAAGCCACACCCACCATCCCGGATAGATAAGACATTATTGATATGGCGGTCTTGCATATTGCGAGCCACACCAAACCACCACTGGCTCGTTATCTCTAACTTGGAGATGGAGGGGAACCGACCTACCGCGCCGTTTCTGCCTGGTCTGTAGTCGGGAGTTGATCAGCGCTCAAGGCCCTGCGTTTGCGGGACGTCCCCTCCCTCCCCTTGACCCTAGTGATCAGAGCAGGCAGGGTTCGGACCTCGGTGCTTTTGTAAAACGGTATTTACCAAGATGGAAAGTCGGCTGTGGTGCCTGTAGCGATTTATTTATTTATTTATTTTGTTTTGTCTAGCGCCGCCGAGACCGTTCACTCCCTAGCCATCCTTCGCGGGAGGGCGACGGACTATGGCAGCACCCCGAGCAATGTAGCAGAAATCTTGGCTTTCTCACCGGTCGGTCGTTCCGCCGAGGCATCGCTTCTCATGCCAGTGTTCATGTCTTCGTACAGCAGCCCCATCCTGCATTATTGGCTGGCAACCAACCGGCCAGCCATGCTGGGTAGGTACCTGCCTTTCGTATCTACCGAGCGTGCTAGCGTCCTCTGGGGTGCGCAAAGACAGGACAGAGCGCGCGGCCCCACCGAAACGGCGGACTCGCAGCGGTTTTGCTCACGGCGGACGTAAAGGTCGTATGCACTGTCACGACTGACCATCTGACGGCCCGCGTGGTGCCGTGCTTGCAATAGTTGCTGCTCTCACGGCATAGGTGCATGCCTGGGCAGGCAGGCAGGATCATCCAGGTGCCGCTATATCCGTCCAGGTGATTGCCGTTGCTGCACCACAGCATTCCTCCATAGAGGCCCGTCTGCAGGAGGGGAAATGCGGCAGGCTAACGTGAAGCGCCGAAGGTCATGGTCGTATTGTGTGTGTGCCCTTTTACCTGACCGCCTTCCCCGCTCGCTCGCTGTGTGCATCTCGGAGTAGAGAAGATGGGTGGTTCGGAAATGCGCCGTCACCCTGACGTTTGGTTGTGTGATAAATGGATAGGCCGTCTTCGGCGGACAGGGCAGCCAAGCCTTGGAGGGGTGGTCGAATGGCAGCCACAGCTGAGGCTGGTGTCACGTCGGGACATTATGATTGGCCAATTCCTTCACACCGTTGCGGCCCCACCTCTGGCGGGGCAGAGCAAAAACGACATTTTCCTTGCCTGGCATGCAAGCCACTTTCCAGGTATCACTCACACCGGTAGGGACGCTCCGGCATGCAGTCAGACAGACACCAATCCCGAAAGGAGGAATCCTTATGTAGATCCTTTTTTTTTAATTCATTTATTTTCTTGCTTGCATTTTGATTCAACACGACAGCGGGGAATCCCAGATGATCCAAAGCTGCAAAACATGGACGCCGTTGTCGGGCCTACTAGGATGGTGAAATGTGAAAGTGTCGACGCGGCGGAGCGAGCCTGTTCGGGAACCATAGCCTGTTTGAGACGGCGCCATCGCCTCTGCACTTCAGCTCGGCGGGGCGCGGGACACCTAGTGTCGCGTCGCCAATGCAGGCGCATGCTGGACGCTTTCCCGCGAAGGCGGAAGGAGAGTGGGAAAATCGTATCTGCGTGTACGAGAAACAGGCAGGTCTGGTGGTGGTTTCCGTTATTTTAATAAAAAGGCAGAATTGGTCAGCAAGAGGCGGACACGGTAAATGAACTGCAGCAGCTATCAATCATCTCAAATTCATCCATGGTAGGCGTGAGCCACAGTGCGTCCCGACGACATCCTGGTTCAGAACAACCACACCCCACCCCTTCTTCCCCTCCGAGGCCGGCTGGGACGAGATTGCCTACCACCTGTCGCGGTCGCACTTTGGTGATCCGCCAGAGACAAGAAAAGAAGCGCCTAGTGAAACTCAATCCGGAGGGAGCAGCCGGTGGCGGGCCATCCGGGTGGGTGGCCCGTTTGTACAGTGGCGGGTTCTCCGGGAGGGAAGAAGCCTGCAGCCCTCAACACCCCTCACGATGCGGCGGTGCAGAGCCGCGACAAGCATCCTGAGACCCCGTCGCTGACCAATGAGAGGTAGCATGCGATATAATGCATACGTACCAGAACCACCAAAACATGGAAAACTAACGCACCGGATTACCTACCTATCTACCTGATATCGAAATAAGCTCAGGGGCGGCGGGGGCCGGCGGTGCGAGATGGCAACACAGCCTCGCAAAGCAGTGGATAGCTTGGCCCGCAGACCCGCGGTTCCTCCGCCCGGTGTTCCCCTAGGCGGCAGGGGCCCTGGAGGGCGTCGATCAGGCAAAGAGACACTCCGAGGATATCTACCCTTTCATTGCTCACCCTTCCCCCAGCACGAGTCGTGATGGCACATGGATCGGGGGACGACGACGACATATGCCGGGCCGTGGTCGGAAGCCGACGATGAAAAAAAAAAAAAAAAAAAAAAAAAAAAAAAAAAGAGGAACAACATGGACTGGGGTGGACGTAGGCTGTTGATCGGGTATCCACCATCGCAAAGGAAAGCGGCTATGTGCAGTGAGTGGAGTGCTCAATGTGATGATGCGACAGCAGCAGCAGCAGCGAAAGCAAGCGGATATCAGCACGCTAGCCTAGGTTGCCTGCCCAGGTAGTGTAGCCTTGGAAATGGTTTTTCGGCGCCTGCCTACATGCATGGCACGCATTGCGCTCCATGCAACCCGTCCAAAGCATGGATGGAAATGCTGGGGGAACAAGGAGTGCTTGTCAAAGGACCGCTCTCGGAGGCGCTTATCAGAATTTAACTGGCTGGCTGGCTCGGCTGCTCTTCGACGCCGCGCAGATATTGGCAGCGGCGGGACGAGAGCGGTGATACGAGCAAGGGCCCCTGCATTGCCGGCCGAGAATCCCTGACCCAAGGCAGAGGCCTGCCTGTCTGTTATCTGGTTTATTTTACAAAATCGCACACAGTCACAGCCATTTGACAGCGCGAGCGAGGGTGTTCAAAGCCAACGCTCATCACGGACTGTCGGTGATGCTGTGGCTTGCAAGGATCCGTCTAGTTTTTTTTCTTTGGCCTCGTCTGTTATTTCCCTCTTTCCCCTCTTTCTTCTGTATGCCCGACATCGGGCGGATGTGACTGGCTGAGGCGCCCCGAGGAAAAATTGGAAACGACCAATCAAGGATCGCCAACCGGACTTTGCCCCTTGGAGGCTCTGAGATAACGAACGATGCAGAAATAATCCGACCGATTGTAAGCCACTGCACTGGACTGGCGGGCTCGGCACACCATTCCACACAGACACACGCCTCTGACCGCCCAGTTAGTTTACTTTCCAGTAGACGGTGGGTGTGTGTCTACGCATGGGCGGAGTGGCAAGAAAGAAAGAAAAAAAAAGCACCTAACCGCGTCCGACAGTTGGCGATCTTCATGCGAGCAGTAGAATCAATGGGGCCATCATGGGGCTTCGTGGAACTAGAATTGCATCAAGCCAACGTACGTCCAACCAGCTTTGCGCGTCCTGTTAATTCGGACTGTGTGAAGGCGAGGACGGAGCGGAGCGGTATGCGGCTGAAGAACCGTCTGTGCTGTTACTGTGTGGCGTGTGAATATCAGTCGACGGCAGTCCAGCCAGGACGAGCGTCTGCAACCCACATGCCACCAGAGGAGGCAATCGGGTGCTGCGGCGTGATTGGACGCTATCTTCCCGGCCGTTTTCTTGTCGCTTACGAACCAAGCGGGCAGCCACTTTGCAAATTTTTCTAGCTAAGTCCACAATATCACACAGTAAAAACATGGATGGATGCCAAGCAGGACCAAGGAGCTGGACCTCTTGGGGCGCAGGGAGCAGCTCCCCATTGTTGCTTTGCTGAGTCCCGACTGGCCTGATACCAAGGCGGCGTATGCACGCCAAAGTTGCGGCGCGAGTGGGAACTCTCAGCGCCTCGGAACCGTGAACTGAACTGAGTTGAGTGCATTTTGCGGAGCCCCTGTTGGTCCTTCCTTGCCTTGTCAACCATTGAAAATTTTCAGGAGCATCATGGACAGGCAGCGGCATGGCCGGATGGTGGTAGTTGCGGCGGGGAAGAAGAGCGCAAGGAAGGAGCCACCAGGCAAGGCCCTGCCGTCAATGGTAGGCTCCAAAAAGACGCCAAAATCCCCCGGCGGTGCCCACGGCCCCGCCAGCATGGCTTGAGTGAGGCTGCACGGGCACACTCGACGATGAACGTCGTGCAAGTCCCATCGCAATAGCCGCCGGAGGCAGCTCCATGAGAAGATAGCCAGGGCGAGATAACATAAAAGAGAATGGCATCCACGAGGGCATTGACTCCGCCCGTCATTTCAGGTCTGCCTAGCGATATCTGTAGCCGCCGAGGTTGAAAAGCCGGCATTGACCTAGTCCGCCGAGGAGAAGCACCGACGGCTAGGCACTCGGAGAGCTATGTGAAGCTAAAGTAAACGAGCTAGCGCTGCGTATTGCGCCTCATCCGTCAATCCCGGGTTCAATTCAGGAGGACGGGATGGTGTGGTCTCCAGGGCCTGGATGGCGAGATTTCTGCTGGGGAATCCGCCACCGTCACTGCAACCGCCGAGTCTTCCCTGCGGCACACAAGAATGGCAGACGAGAGATATGGAAACCATACAAACCCCAACAAAAATGATGAGTAATGGGCAGCTCCGCAGGCAAGATGCTTGCGTCCGAGGACCAGTCGGTGAACCCCGACCATCAAATCTGCAGACACGAGTCTTTGCCTGGCCGGGCCAGGCCTGTCGCACACGCGCAGGTACATCAATCCACAATTATTTTGACGCTAGGGACGCTGAACCCACAACCAGATGGATGAGAGAAAAAAGCAGACGCCGCGCCCCGGCCAGAACTCGGTCCCAGCGCCCTCAGCCTATCCAAAGCCAAGACCGCCTCGCCTGAGGTTCTTTGTCAAGGTGATCCTGGCCAAGAAGCACCTCGATCTGGTGTGGGCCCTGTCTCAGTCGCTTTGTCACGTCCCGAAGAGGCAATTCTAACGTATCAAGAAGGAGAGAGAGCAAGAAAAAAAAAGCATCATAGTGCCGCAGCCCACTTGCTGCTGCCAACCCGCCTGCCTGTCTGCTGCGTGACGCTGCCGGCCGGACGATGACGGACTTGTGCGTTCTCCGGAAACGGGATGAGGTGGATCCCGGGGAAAGAGACAAGTCGCTGCCCAGTCCCTGCCTTTGGCCGCCGAATCCCACGCGAGAGAGTTGACCCATGGTGGGACAAGTCACATATGTGGATGTTGGAAATGAGGCCGGTGGCGTGCTTATCTCGTTGAGATTCGCTGCGCCGCGCCGAGACCGCAGCCGGATCTACGCACATCCGCCCTTGTCGAGAAGCAACTTCCATGAAAGGAAAGACCAACCTCGACCTCCTCCCTCCCAGGGCCGCTACCCCGGTGTGTGTGCATGGAAGCGTGTCTGCGGGGCAGGGCGAAAAGCTGGCGGAAGAAACAAGCTAGAGAGCAGTGGCCAATACGCCAAGCGTGGTGTGGGCACTGTTGTGGACTGTGTTCGGTGATAAAGCTGGAAGACAAAGGGAGTAAAACAATCGGTTGGCTGCGAGGGGCATGGGTTTTTCGCCTTCGCTACCTGCCGCCTGCATTTTTGGAAACGAGGCTGATGGATCACGGTTAGTGAAATCAGAAACTTGAAAGTGAAGACACAAAACCATGGCGGTTGGTGCTGTGGCTTGCGCGCATTCGGCTGTCGCTTTAGCCCTAGAACACGTACGTCATGACCTCTCCAGGCCCTATCGGAAGACCCATGGCCGCTGTGGCCCATGCTCTGCAAGGCGTGTCCTCGCGCGCCAAACTCTCATCATTTCCGGCCTTGCATGGGGCCGGGCGCCCATGGAACTTACCATGCTTAGGCTGCGCACGCCACCTCGACTTGTCGCCCGCCGTAGCCTCTAGGTAGCTGCCAAGCGGCCAAGGGAGAGGGAGCTGGTGCCATGATCAGGAAAGCGATCATTTCTGGGCAATGGAGTTTCCCCAAATTGATTGATCCTCTCAGACCACCTTGGAAGAAATGCGACTGAAGGTAGCAGGCCACGGTCTTTGACTTGCCAAAATGAGGCCCTCGACAGCTCCCGTCTCGGTTGGTTGGCGCTTGCTTCAAAGCCACGTTCTTGCCAAGGAACTCATTAGACGCGTAGCGCCTTGCGGTCTGTCGTGGTGCCAGGAGCCCCGACTCGGCCTGTCGATTGCACTCCCAGCCAAGCGGTTTCAGAGCACAGAGCGACTGGGGAGCTCGCCCTGGATAGCTTCGGTTCCCTGGTCTGTACGCCCGTGCGACCGATGTTTCCGAGCCCTGGCAACCAACATGGGCTCATCCGAGTAGGCAAAAAATTTGTACCCCCACGGCGGCTTGGGCAAACCGCAGCTGACGGTCCTTTACAAGGCAAAAGAATGAAAATAACACACAAACCGCCGACTCGGGTGGCTCTTGGCTGCCCACATCACCACCTCACCAGCCCCCAAAACCTGCCTTTAATTGACAAGGAGCCTGGGCGGCCCTCTCCGTGCACTGCCCACGGCTGTATCACGTCCTGGTTGGAGCACCACACGGCCGGTAGGCAGTCTGTGTGATGCAGCATGCCACAGAGTTGCGCACAGTTTTCAGCGGGACCGGAAGCCGACAGTCCTGGATGGCTGCGACTTCCTCTTCGACCACGAACATTTGAGATTCATGGTGATAATAATTAATAATTATGACTGTCGGTTTCTGCAGCCTCCGCTGATAGCGAGCCAGCCCCTCCCGTCTCGACTCTTTTTTTGTCGCCGACGCCTGGTGTCTTTCCCGGGACCCTTGCTTGTTTGGTTGGTTCCAATCCCGGTCGGTCCTGGGCAGGTTCCTGCTCGCATCTGAGATCCAAGAAAAATGGGCGGGAAAAAATTCAACACAAAAACAAAGAAAGGAAAAAAAAAAAAAAAAAAAAAAGGTTCGACTAGGTACGTGCCCCACCGAGCGACACAGCACAGTGTGGAAACTAACGGCACACTAACGACACGCCCCCCCACGGTCGCTCAACCACTCCGCAGCGGCTTCAATCCTTCAAAACTGTATCCGTCCCCTGCCTCCAAACCCACACCTTCCATTCCTCTCTCCTCCAGTCCACCAACCTGCTGCCCGGCCACCACCTCCATCCAGACGCAGCAGTGCCCCGTTGCAGAGCGAGAGGTTCCTCCCTTTTCGCTTCACCATCGCGGCTGACAAGCAGAGCTCGTTAGCAGGACTCTCTTGCGTCTCGACCACCCGCCGTCCACCACGGACAAAGGACGACCTGCGGAGTCCCCTCGAAAGAAAGGACGCTCAGTGAGCAGCGCCCCTGACACGTTTTTGCAGACCCAGCGCCAGAAGCAAGCACTGCACGTCTCGATCCCCGATCAGCCCGTCGACTGGACATCGAGGAACCTAGCCGGCCACAAACGCACGCACGCTCACGCTCGGTTGCTGTTGGATCGTCAGAATCTGCTGGCTGTGCTGCCCTTTCCCCTCCAGTCCCGCTCCCTCCTCCCCGCCGACAAATCCGGGGCCGCCGGCTGTCTCGCGAATTGACTCTGTTGCTGGAACATTGCCAGAGCAATTCTCGATCGGCCCAAACTTCCTTCTTGTCTCGTCCACCCAGTAAGTGCCCCCAATCAACATTCCGTCGTCTTCTCCACATTCGTCATGCGGCAGCTGCGAGACAAGACACTGGTTGCCTGGCGCCGGGCCTGCTTGATTCCTGCCGTCATGGTCCGATATAACCAGCAAGCCCAACACTCCCCTCCGCACCCTGTCCCCTCATCGGGCGCTCATGCAACCTTTTTTTCTCCTTTGCCCACAACCAACGCAAGCCCAGATTTCTTATTTGTTGCCGTGGCTTTGAGCTTGTCCGCGGCTTTCTTTTTGGGCTCTCTCCCGCTCCAATCACAGAATCCACCCTCTTGACCCCTACATATCTATCCACTGCATATTGCAATGGCCACCGCCACCTATGTTGCTCTCACTAGTCAACCGCCTGCTAACGCTCGCCGATTTCTTCTTCTCAGGTCCTCCCAAGACCACAGAAGCCAAACCCCCGACGGCAGATACTTTTGATGGTTTCGTTGCGAAGGACATAGTCTCTGTTCCGATCCCAGCACACACACGACCTGCCCCCGCAGTCCTCCCTCTATCCTCTCCTTCACAATCGCTACGCGGCCGATCAGACGCGGGAATGCCTTACACACCCCCATCCCACCGCTCCCCCGCCTCCTCGACCACCTCGTCACCAGAAGTCAGCCGTCGTTCGTCGCTGGCCACCGGAGGCTCGCGCCCTTCGCTGCCTCGTTCAGCGTCATACCTCACCCGCCACCGCAGGACCCCGTCCGCTCCCACCACGCTGCAGAATGCCGTCCCCAAGTGCCAGCCCACTCCGGAGGGGACATCGGAGGATCTGAAGAGCATGGTGACCAGCGTCAGCCTGCGGAAGTCGCCCCCGCCCGTCACGGACGGCCTCGGCATCCCAAACGGCGCCATCCTCTCCCCTCCAGAGTCGTCGGCTAGTAGCGACGACGACGACCTGCCCCAGGTCCGAGGAAGGCAGATCGACAACCTCAAGGAGCTGAAAGACGCCATCAGCCAAATCCCTCAGAACCGCGAGAGCTCCCCGTCAAAGGGCGAGGCGGCCGTCAAGGTGGTCGTCGACTCCCCCAAGGCTGGCGATGTCCTGCACACGAGCTTCAGCACCAGCACCCTCGATGCTCTCGCTGGCGCCGCCCGCCGCATATCGCACCAGAGGTCGGCAACAGAGTCGGACATCGTGATCCCCAAGGCGGACGAGAACTCCATCTCGGCATCGGACGCTGACTCTGAGGAGGAGCTCATGCTGAGGAAGCCGCAGATGGTCCGGAAGAAGTCTGGCGAGCTGGTGAGGCCTGCCCTGCGACCGCCTTCGCGGAGGCGGCCATCTAGCATGCCCGGAACGCCCACGTTTTCCAAAGCCGTCCACTTCGACTCGCATCTCGAGCACGTCCGCCACTTCCTGCAGGTCGACAGGCCGCTTGCTGTCAGCGCCGGCTCGTCGCCCAACGATAACTACGGGAGCGATAACGAGTTCCCATTCCCCAACTCCGACAGCCGGCCCCAGCCCCGCTCGCCCCCGTTCGAATGGGAGATCATCGTGACCAACTTCCCTCTGGAGACGCCGGACCGCAAGGCCATGCCCGTGAGGCTGGAGCGCGTCTGGCTGACGAGCGACCAGAAATCCCTGGTCGGCTCGGTCGATGTGGCCAACCTGGCGTTCCAGAAGCACGTCACCTGCAGGTTCACATTCGACTACTGGAAGACCACGTCTGAGGTCGTGGCCGAGTACTCGACCGAGATCCGCACCCACAACTCGGCCCTGAGCCACGACAGGTTTAACTTCACCATCAAGCTGTCCGAGATGGCCAACCTCGAGTCCAAGACTCTGTACTTTTGCATACGCTATAACGTTAACGGCCAAGAGCTGTGGGACAACAATGGAGGAACCAACTTCCAGGTTGACTTCCGCAAGAAGATGCTGCCGCAGAATGGGAAGCGGGGCTTCCAGGGTGCCTCGTCGCGCCCACTCACCACCGGTGGTCTCCCCAAGAGCAATCGGCGTGGTGGTCACCACGCTCAAGAGGTGTCCAAGCCCAAGGCGGCGCCACTTGGCATGGCCGAGTTTGGCCAGAACGGCAAGATCAAGTTCGACCAGTCCATCGAGGACTACCTCGGAGAGGAGGAGTCGGCATCGATCCGGCTCAAGGGAGTCAAGTCGACCACTAGCATCCCGAGTGACAACCTGCCGAGCCGTCTCTCCACCCCGAGCGGCCAAGCCTTCGCCAACCGCTACGACTTTGGTGCCTCGCTGTCGACGGCAATCCAGGCTGCCAAGCACTCGTCCCCCAAGGGTGATGACCTGTATATGAAGGGTAACACGAGGGGAATGCCTGCCGCAGCGTCCAAGCCAGCCCTGCCTCCTGTCAACACGGGCGTCAACCCTGCCCTCCCCACCCGGCCGGGCCAGGTGACTAAGAGGCCCGCGCCCACCATGCAGTCTGCTGCGCCCTTCGCTGGGCCCCACGCAGCAACCGGTTCGAGCCTTGCTTCAGCCTCGTACGAGGAGCTGGTCAACAAATATTGCTTTGTACGTGCATCAAGATGAAACAATTTGATCTGTCCCGCGTCGCCACTCCACCAACACGACTTGGACATGCTCGCCCACCCGCTTGCGCCAGAAGCAAAACTCTCCATGCAGACATGCCAGCTAACGACTCCTTCTACTTTCTCTTTATATAGTTTGGCTCGAAGCAGTCTAGCCCCCAGATGAACGACGGGACCATCAGATCAACAGGCCGGTTCGACGGCCCCGACGAGGAGAACAGGACGGCCAGCAGCTCCAACGATTCTAGCCTGGTTGGCACACCACTGCATATGGCCGCTCCCAACCGGGCACAGGCACATGGAGCTCAACATCACTCGCTCCGGGGTGTTAACCCTTACTTCCACGGCATCGCCTCCTCTGGCTTCTCCTCGGCACCGCTTCCGATCTTGCCGCCCTCGCAGCAGCCTGCCCCTTCGCAGGCGCTGTCCACATCGTCCACCCCGGCAAACACTGGCCGCTCGACCTCCCCGGCAACGGGCATGGCGGGATCCTTCCAGCCCATGACCGGTACGTCGCCGCCGAATGAGCTCCAGTATCGCCAGCACAATTACGGTCGCTTCCCTTTTGCGGAGACTCATTCGGCGACGGCAATTAGGGGATGAGCAGCCATGAGCACCGCTGGCTTCGGCCGAACGGGAATGCCCTGGTTGTGCTGAAGAGATGACTGTCACTCTTCGGTCATGATCTTGTCGATTCTCTACCTTTTTTAATTCGACAACCCTCGATTCGCACCGGCGGTCCAAGCAACTGTCGCGCCTTGCTCGCTATTGGGTCTTTTTCCTGGACCCAATCGCATCCACGACCACAGCGATTGGCCTCCCAAATCTTACGTTACCCAGGATCCATGACCACGACATGGTATCCTGCCACATACACATGGCACTTTGTGTCGCTTCGCTCTACTTTTCGATATACCGCTCCTGGTCACCACAACAGCGCTTGGTTCGACATATATGGAAATACCACGCAACCTATCAGCTCGGCATCCAATCCCTCGTCGACTTCGGCCCCCTTTTACATGCATTCAGTTTGCGAGCCATCTGGCAGGCTGGGAAAGGCGTTTTGCAATGGTCTCTTTCATAATGCATAATTCTCTACTCTCGTCGTTTGCTTGCCTCGCTCCTTTTTCATATTTATTTCCTTTCTTGGATTTTGACGACTTCAACCATCCACGGAGCGTTGGCTTTTCGTGCCAGTGCGTCGCTTTGTTGCTACGACGTTTTCGTTTGTCTACTTCCAATCGCGCTTCCGTTTATGTCCTGGCTCCACATCTCTCCTCTCCTCAGCAGTCGACGTTTGTCTATTTGCTTGTTGCTTCTGCTTCTACCGGATCGGCGTTTGTTTCACTGTTCTGCTTTCTCCATTTTATCTCTCGGTTGGTTTTTCTCCCATGATTGGTCGTCGACCTGGATGCCAAGTACACGAGAGGTTGCCATGGTCTAAATAAAAGCGAGGGAAAGGTGTACCGGAGTTTGATCTTTGTCTCAAACTGTTTTTTTCTTCTTTCATGGCACCTGCAGAGTGGCCTGGTAGCCACCATTCTTCTTGGACTTTGGAGCCAAGGCCGACGGACAAGGGAAGTGGTGTCGCCGGCCGGGCTTGTCGGCGACCTCGATGGAGCTTGGGATGGGCACTAGGTTGCGCAAGGATCGATCTCAGGCAGGAAAAGGGCTGGATGCCGGGGGATGGAAGCTGCGGTGGAAAGCTCCGCAGGTTGTTCGTGGCGAAATCTGACTGGCACGGATAAGGGATTTTTGTGGTTACCTATGGACTGGGAAAGGGCGTTTTCACCTCGCAGTGCGTTTTTGGGAATGAGGGTCTCGGGTTTCCATGCAGTGGAGGGAGATACAAGGGTGGATGGAAAGGAAAAAAAATGCAAATAAAAAAAAAGAGATAAATAACAGAATTGCAGAAATATGATTATTCTGAAGAATTCTTTTCTCTCCTCCAGCAGCGTCCCAATTTTGCGGACACTCTCCCATATGTGATAAGCGGGGCGAATGCATGCTGCAATGGATACGTTAAAAAAAAAAGGGCCTGGCCGCCCACTGCTGAGGGGGACATTTGGGCGGATCCCGATCAGACAATGCATATTGACGTGTGCCGCCTCGTATGGCCGCTCGAGCGTCGCTAGCCACCAGGGCTGTTGACCTGCGTTGGCACTGCTTCAAAGCTGGAGTAAAAGATTTGTCGAGCGCGCTTTTTTTCTTCTTCTTATTATGCATAGGCATAGAGCGGGCGGGTTTCCGCGGTGGACGGGCAGACAGGCATAATAGGCGTGTGCAGATCATTCTGGGGAGAAGACGTGATGTTGACGCCCGACCATCGACCACCGACCACCGACCACAGACCAGCAGCTCCGGCGCTCCGGCCAGTCTGTCTGCTGTGTTGCCTTGCCATCCAGTCCAGTCGACGGGCGGAGGACGTGCGCACTGCGAAACTGGGGCTCCGCTCCACAGGCGGCTTCTTAAGAGGGGCGATTTCGATTAGTGGAGGACGTTAATGCAGACGCTGACGCTGGAAGGTAGGTTGGGCACCGCTGCCGTGATATTTCCCCCGGAGCTGTCAATGGCGGCGTTTTTTTTTTTTTTTTTCTCCTATCGCGTCCTCGATTTTTTTTTTCTTTCTTTCTTCTTTTCTTTTGCGTCGTCTTCCTTCAGCGGCAACATATCGTCGGGCGGGACCTGCACTCGCGGTTGGGCGGAGGACGTGAGAAACAGAGACAAGAAAGCAAAAGGTTAACTTGGCCGCTGCGCCAGGGCCGCCGCAAAAAAGACCCGCCGACGCAGCCGACGTGGACGGCCGACAGCCATGGCTCGCCGACGCAGGACGGCCCAGTTGGCGGGCACCGCTCGCTGCCTGGGTCTGGGGCCTGGGCCTTTGATGATTCATCCGTACTTCCCATCTCCCTGCTGCTGCTGCCACTGGTGCTGGACTGGGGGAGGGCGTGGAAAACGGACGGACTGGCAACCCGAAAAATGGCGGTTGTGACGCTGACGTGCGACTGCAGATGGGCGCTGATGCCCCTGTAAGACCGCTCGGGTTGGCGGGCTGGTCTGGGGGAGAAAGGTAGAGGGGTGTCATTGTAGCTTTGGGTTGGTCTCCATGCTTTTGCCGGGCTCTCGTCGGGCACCCTAACGTCGTAGTGGTAGGTAAGCTAGGTTAGGTAGGTAGAGTAGGTAGTTCCGGGGGGGCGTCTACGCCTGTGTGTCTGCCCTAACAAGATTCTACGCGTCTTGCGTGCGTCTGCACAGTGTGGTGATGGTGGAGCTGGGGTGGACGGATAGAGAGATCGCCGGACTGTCTACTCCATCACGCAGCGTTAGGGCGTTGATCTCGATCCCCTGGCTTGGGAGGGAGGCGACCTTACAGTTTAAGCTTGGCTACACGCCCCCCTCCGCAAGGCGAGACGGCGCTAGTCACTTCACACGGTGCTATGCGAACGAGGCGACCCGGAGATGCTCGTCCACTGCTCGTTAGGGACGGCTATTGCCGGTACTGAGCGAGGCTTCAGCGATAAGGCGCATACAGAAGGCCCAAGACTGGGCAAGGAGGTACATGGTTATGGTTGTATCTGACGACGGCGATTCCTGCAAAAGTCATGCGTGCGTGGCCTGCCGCGGCTGTGCTGTGCCGCCTCCGCAGAGGGTGCGGCATTGTTTAGAAGGGAGCTCTAGTGGCCGGACTTGGGCAGAGAAGATCGTCCGCGTCTTGGTGGCAAGGCTGCGCCAGGCTGGGTGAAACATGATGCCGGAAGCGCAAGGCAGGCCGCTGGCTCTCTTGGTGATGCCTCCATGACAGATGCAGTGTTCCTGTCACCACCAAGGTCGAAGCGACTGTAGCTACTGCCCAGGGTCACAGACTGATCGTCAAGGGTCGCCATATAAAAGGCCGGCACGTCTGGGGGTCGGGCAAGCCTGGCAAGCCCAAAGCTAGCCCACATGCCGACCTGGACCGTCGAGGCAGACTCCCCTCTCCATGTCTTGTCTTGGCCAACCCGGAGTAAGTGTTTCCCGGCCATCGACGTCATGCTCGCGGTGGAAGAGGTCCAGCATGCAGGGGGACTGCGGTGTCAATGGGACAGGATGGACGCCGTGTCCTTTTGCCTTTTGTCTCTGTCGTCGGCGTCCCGAGCTTGACCTGGTAGAAGCCTCCCTTCGCCGCCCGTATAGCTTAATGGACGCGCGAAGCTGTTTGCGCTTTCATGACTGCCAATAGTTCTGTAAACGCTGGTACCCGTCCAGATGTCCTCGCCGAGCTGATGATCAGGGGCCGCAAAGGGCGCGGCGGCTACGGGGCCATCACATAGGAAGAGATGGGGATGGGCATCGTTGATCGACCGAGCGGCGGTGAAGTGGACTGCTGGAGCTTATAGGAGGTGGCTGCTCGCGCTCCGGAAAGAGAGTGACGACAGATAACACCTGTTGTACGTCTCTGTGTTTTTCGCGTCTGCGTAATATGAGCAATCTGATACTGTGTTCTAAAAAGGGCCAAGGGGGCAGTTACCGGAAAGACGTAGGTACAAGTGGCTTGGGCCGACGAGTAGTTTCTTCGGCGCCAACCAAGATGTTTCGAGCACAGTGTTCGGCTCCAGACATGACGGCAAGTGTACCGAGCTTTATGTTGTAGTAATAAGGTGAGTTTTTTTTACGGCTCGAGGCTACGACGTGGGAGCAGGACGTTGATGAAGAGGAGCTGTTGCGGATAGGTGGTAGAGACAAGAACATGACGGGTGAGCAGGGAAGTCATTCTGACTGCCGCGGCTTTGTCAGCTCCTGTCGCCCTGGAAACTGTCCCCAGACTGAGAGATGGGTGAGAAACAGAAACGGTCAAGGAGCTCACATGGAACACGAGGTGGCAAATGGACGGAAACTCGACAAGGCCAGAACGCCAAGCAGGGTCAGGTCGAAGCTAATGGGCAATCTTTGCTCAAAGGCGCGGACTGCCGAGTCCCACAGGTCTACTGCTCGTTGCCTCTACTTCCCTTCTCACTCAACATCACATCGCTTCACATCAAGAATTAAATCAAGCGAGAGTAGAGGCCTACCTCCTATGGCCAGAGCGCCCAGCTGTGAGCGGCTTAGCGTCTAGCTAGGTACTATTCAGTATAGAGTCGCCAGGTCTTTAGGTTACAGAAATTCGCATGACGGCGTCACCTACGCCGCGAGGGCCGGCGGCCACCTCTCAGTGTGACCTGGAATTGCGGGTTCGGCTTGGGCAGCAGGAGTTGCCGCTGGTTCCGGGACCGGAGACGTACCGGCACGAGATTTGCCCAGGTACTGCTCCCGTATCCATGACGGTCCCGGGAATGCATCATGAAATTTTCAGAATAAGATCCCGTTTCTCCAGTTCTCCACCTATTACATATCACTTCACTCACCACGAGCACCCAAGTGCAAGAAACCCATTATTACTACTACAGCGTTCGGGGATGCAAGTAAACGAAACAAGAAAGCTCTGCTGGTCATGGAGGGCTGTTCGGATAACTAGGACGGACAAGGCTGTGCCTGGAGGTGACAGGGGACCTCAAGCTTCCTCAGAGTTTCGCAATTTTGAACGGGTATTTCTCCCTTACAAGAGCTTAATACCCTGCTATTCAGCTATGGGGACGTCGAATGATGTAAGTCGATACTCGCGGACTTTGCGTTCTCACAACCAGCCCGGATTTTGGTTACCCCGGTTCGATCCTACACGGAGCTTGTACTATCTCACGACAAGGAGCCTGGAAGCATGTCTTTGTCTTGGTCCAAAACAACATGTCATCTTTCCCCTGCAGGACCGTTCGTGTGTTGTTCATACATCTGACCGGGAAGTCATGCGGAGGAGCGTTTATGCGTCGAGACGGAGGGGGCCAGGTGCCTGCTACCGTTGCTGAGTGCAGGCAGCTTGCCGTGCGACCGTGGGTTAATCTAAATGCGGCGGGACATGACAAGAAAGAAATGGGGTGCGGTGAATTGTGCATCACAACACCCTTCACATACGAACGTCTCACCGGATGGGTCTGCTGCGGAATCGAGGGGGTGGGCGGGGAACGCGACCTCGGGTGTCACATATACCCAGCCTGGCCCAGCCGCTGCCTTTTTACTTGAGCGTGTGCGACGGCAAAGACGCTGCTGCGGTTTCCCGTTCGCGCGCGTGTAGTTCGCGATGAACGAAAGGCTTGGCTTGCGGCGGAGTCCCGAAAATGCTGATTAATTACGCACGTACACAGCGCTTTTTTCGTGGAGACCAGACTATGCCTACAATCCTGCTTCATGCGGTGGAAGAGACGGGAGGTGGCAGACCGCCCGAACGCCTCCTGCTTGTTTTGCTCCTCACTTGTGTACTTTTGTCACGGTCCGGTGAGCGAACGCGGTCAGCGGTGGACTGGGCGGTGGCAAGCCATTCGCTGGGCTGGAAAACTCGGTCAGCTTTCGTGCTACCGATGGTCCGGTAGCCCTTGGTCTCCTTACTCCGGCCTTGCACCACGCCAAGCTGTGCGGGGAAATACTAGGCAGAACGTCGTCGTCCACCAAAGGAAGGTAGCAGTGAACCGTGTATGCTTCAAGTTTGGGTCTATGACACCCTCCGTTTCTCATCGGCCTTCCCCTTATCAGAGGACCTGTGCTCCGACCTGTGGCTGTTGCGTCTTTTGAGATGGGCACCTGTGGTGGCATGTGTGAGGTGGAGCACTCATTACTACTTGTTCTACCTTTCCAGATAGATGAAAACAGCGCCGACGTTTCCGTTCCTTGCTTGCTTCCCATTGGTCAATGTCGCAAACGAACGGGCCGAACGCGCGGGATCTGCGCTATCGGGATTCCGGTGCGCGCTAATTAGCGCCACTCGTCCGGCCTCGGCCGGCGCGTCTGCGCAGCGGCCGAGGCCGACGAGTACTCATGATCCCTGCAACGCACCTGCATAGATAGAGTCAGAGGGTCTCTTACTCTCACCCTCTCTTACTAGTTCCTCAAAGGTAGTTCAAACAAATAGGTCTACTTTGCAATACTCAATCCATGGTCTGACGTTTTAGCTTCTTCCTTTTATAGGTAAGTGACCAGGATCCGCGGATCACAATCCCCGGGCGGCCAGGTGTAGGTTATGGTACCGCCTGCCATTGGCTGATGTTGGAAAGATCTGACTAGCTTCATGCTCCATGCCACGTGTAGCATTGAAGAGTGGGTGGCAGCGAAGGAGCGGGTGATGTTGACGAGCGGGGCCCATGGCTCATGCATCATCGTCCTGTCATTCTCAAACTGCAACGTCATCCGTTACCAATCTGTCGGTAATCCGTTTACATACGCCGGCACTGGCTGTCTCCCCCAGGCCTTTTCCTCCAACTGCCCTATTCCCGATCAATGGGCCGCCGCAGAGTACTCTTCTCCGCCGACTTTTCAGGAGTGTAGCAGCTGGCGTGGGTATTCCCATACACAGCGATAGGGGCTTCGAACTAGAGGGCCAGACACCAGGCTTGTTCATCTGGACAAACCCGTGGGACTGTGTGCAGGAATGTCGGACTTCAAGTGGACATGTTCGCTCTGGCGCCGCTTGCGGAAAGTGGGCTATGGCTTGGTCCACGTTGCGGCTGGGGTTCCTCGGTGGCACGTCGTGGGGTTGGTGACATGGGGTCTGCCAGGTTCTCCTCTCTCTATGCCTTGATTTTGCCTCTCTCTTGCCGGCGGCTAGACCAGTTTCCTTTTGGGCGAATGGTGGGAGATCCTGGGCGGGCTGGAGATGGAGGTCAGCGTCGGCGGGTGTGCGGGTTATCCGCCAACGCAAAGCCAGGCGGGCATCCATGCCACATTGGCGTGCCCCATCACCAGGCAGGCTAACATGACTGCCGCTTTCGGCGGCCCACAAGCCCAATAGCCTCGGGGGCGGACTTCCAGACCACCACAACCTGCCTGCAAAGGCTGATTCCATTTGGCCTCTTGCGCTTCTAGTGCGAGCCGGCAAGTCTTTCGGCAAAGGCCTCGTTTGGTTCTCCTACCCGCGCGATGTTGGTTCTTTCCACGTTGCTGATGCGTGCGAGTGCCGCGAGGGCGTTGCGTGGTGGCATTGATCCTGAACATTCTGTTGCGCTTTCAGTATGTCCCGGCATGCGACGATCCTTTGCCAATCACGCGATGGTGGATAACTGAGCTGGGGCTTGCGGCCTGTAACCTATGTAGACAGGCATGTCGCTCGCCCGCAGGTAAGCAGTGAGAACGCGCGGGCCTTGTGCATCTGGCTTTTAGCCGGCCGCAACCAGTCGTCGTGATAACGTCCAGGGAGCATCATTATCGAGCCGACAGGACCGGGTGGTCTGCGGCGTTGGATATGTCCAGCAAGAAAAAAAAAAAAAAAAAAAAGCAAGGGTGGGGCGGCGCCTGTTTCATCCGTGCGCTAGGAAGGCCATCCAATCAGCCCGGGCCACGAGTTGGGATGATGGGCATAAAAAGGGTGCGGCTCACCGGTTGGGTCTTCGGGTGATGCCGAAAGCGAGCACCCCACCAAGGATCGCGTGCCAAGATAAACACTATACGCCTTCGGGGATAGGCACAGGCACCTGGAGTCACAGGCGGCAAAGGTAGCCGAGGAAGACAGGGCTCCACGACGGAGAGAAGGACCGCGCATGGGCTGGGGGCGGTCTGGCCGGATCAATGATGGGATTGTGGCGTCTTCGTTATGTTATTTTTACCACGTGCTGGGGCTTGGGCAGGCAAAGGCCCTCTGTAATATCCCGCCTAGTGTCACCGACGATCCATGGGAGATGGTGGGCGAAACGGGGGCCTAGACCAGTGACAGTCGCCCACCTCGCTCCCTTCATCCGGACGGCAACCTCATGACCACGGACTCGTTGGGCCGAACCACAGCACAGCTTTGGTCCCGCGAGGTAACTGGCATGGGCGTTAAGCTGGGGTGGGGATTGGGTTGAGGTTGCGGGAAATCTGCCAACGGGAACCCACTAACGGGAACCCACTAATTGGACCCAAGGCACAGATGGATGAGTACCTACGTACGACATATGTGCGTGTCAACGAGGCTGCCGGTGGCGATAGTGCGTGGGGAACAGACGGGCCATGTCAGACCGGGCCAGCTCGAGGATCTCGTCACTATTACCCGCCACCGTATTTGGCAAACCGGCCGTCTGTGGTAGCAGGAACCGGCGGCAGGCAACAGAGCCTTGCCACGCCTTTGGGACCATGTGACTGCCAAGCTTTGCCCTGTTGGTGGGTGCATCTGGCTGACAGGCGAGAATATCCGGTATGGTACGCACTGTGTGTTGGCAGCAACCAGGGCCCCCAGACGCTTTAACAGTCATGAGAAACAGCCCAGGGTTGGGAGCTACACCGGTCGCCTGGGAGTGGGGGAGGCATCGAGTCGCTTTTTGCTTAGCCCTGTTTTTTTTTATTTTTTTTTTATTCGACGCTGCCCGAATCGAGGACCCAGCTGTTACAAGCAGCCATTTTCGCCGGTCAAGTTCCACTCTTTTGGAAAAGGACGATGGAACAGCAAGAAAAAAAAAGAAAAAAAAAAGGAAAAAACCTTATCCACACCCACGCACGACACAATAGATCAGCCCAGCTTAGCCTGCACCCGGTCTTCATGCCGTGCGCCCCGATACGATGCTACCATCGCCTGCTCACTCTTCCTCCGCCCTTTCGACGCCCCTGCCACGTCCGAATCAGGGGGCCTCCCGCGAGGCGGTAACAACATGTCGCCCCTTGTTGTACGTCCATTCCCACCCACACACCTCTCCCACGCCCTCTCACCGGTTGCGACCCCCGGCCACCCGGTGCTCACTGCCCCTTGGAGGCTCGGGTCTACTGCCGTGCCCTCTCTCTCCCGCTCCTGGGGAAGAACCCGTCTCTTCCGAAAAGCTAAAGCTGACTCTCCGCGCAGCCGCTGTAGCTTGCCGAGAGCGGCCATGGGCGGAGACGTGAGTCGCGGTCACAGGCGCCCGCGAAGGAGGCCCGGGACCACAACCACAAAACATGCCGTGTGCCGCCTCTCTCTCCCCTCTGCGTCGGCGGCCCTTGACATTCTTCCGCCTCTGCTGCCCCTCGACCGCGTGGACGTCGACGTTGATCATCGTTGCCGCAGACCAACCAACGTCCGCGTTGATTCCTCCCATAACAAGCACCTCGATAATTCCAACACACGACCTATTCACGCGCCGTCCGGTCTTTGTCCCCGGCCGCCTCCTGATCGCGCTGTCATAGCTCTCTCAACCTGTTTGTTTCAACATGGACACCATATGCAGCAAAGGTCATGTTGATCCATTCACGGCAACATGGCAACCCTCAATTCCTTTGTTCACGGCGTGCTCTGCCCGCGGGCGCCCGGACTACAAATATGGGCCGGCGAGGCAGAGACACGAGAAAACGAGGATGGAGGTCAACCCAAGCGGTCAGAACGAAGAGAGACGATCACGAAGAAGAAAATCACACACCTCGAGATCACCAGAAGCAAACGACTTTGGAAAGATGAGCGGAATCAGCGACCCGTATCTTGGCCAGAACGGCAAGGTGGGACCCGCGGAGCTTCTCGAGGAGAAGCCCGTGGCGGAGGTGCCGGAGGAACCTCTGCAGAAGCACGAGTTTACCTTCAAGGTTCCTCGCGACTACAAGCAGCCGAACGGCGACCGCCACATTCTCCATGTGGCGGTCATCCGCGAGAGGAAGGCCGCGAAGGGCAGCAAGCAGCGCCTGTCCGACTTTCAGCCGCTGCCCAGCTTCTGCTACCTATGCGGCGGACCGGGCTCGCCTCAGGAGGAGGACCGCCACCGGGTCCTGACGAAGCACGCCGTGGACAACGGCTTCCAGATGCTCCTTGTCGACTACCGGGGCACGGGCGGTAGCGAGAAGCTCGATCTGGCCCGGCTCGCGAACAAGTCGGACAACGAGAAGATGCGGGCGTTCCAGCAGGCGCGCCCGGGCAACATTGTGCGCGACTACGAAGCTGTTCGTCTGTACCTCGCCCAGAAGGCCCGCAAGGCTAACGTCGACGACAGGCTAATCCTGATGGGCCAGTCCTACGGCGGCTGGATCGCCCTGCTCTACGCGCAGCGCTACCCGCGCAGCCTGCGCGGCATCATGCTCACGGGCGGCATGCCGCCCATCACGGCATCGCCCGTCAAGGTGTACGAGAAGCTCTTCGAGTCGGTTGCCAAAGACAACGAGACGTTCTACAACGACGCATCGATCCGCTCCGGCAACAAGGAGGACCCCCGCACCCTCGTGCTGCGCGTCGCCAAGGCGATTCTCGCCCGTCCCGGTAGCAACCCGCGCGGAAACAACCTGAGCCTGGCGACGTTCGCCAGCCTTGGCCGCTGCCTGGGCCAGCCCGGCGGGGCTGCCCAGGTGTACACGCTGCTGTTGAAGGCCGACAAGGCGCTCAAGGAGGCGCCCAGCGGAACGCCGAGCGCGGCCTGCGTCGTCGACAGCAAGAACACCGTCTTCGACATCGTCGACACCCACACGTTCAACAAGCGCATCATATACGCCTTCGAGCACGAGACGCAGTGCTACGTCAGCAAGAAGGGAGGCAGGTCTCTCTGGAGCGCCAAACAGGTGCGCGACAGCAGCAAGCACTACAAGTGGGTGTCGGCCAAGTCGGCCGCCGAGCTCGACGAGTTGGCTAAGAAGGGCGAGTTCTTCCTCCTGGGCGAGGCCTTCATGCCCGAGCACGCCGAGGATTACGCGGACCTCCGCAACCTCGGCGGCGTCGCCTTCGCCGAGAAGCTCGCGGCCCAGGGCCAGACCGAAGACATGTGGGACGTCCCACTCCTCAAGGCCAACCTGAAGCACATGGACGTCTTCTCCGTCACCTTCCCGACCGACATGTACGTCAACGCCGACCTGGCCGAAGACGCCACCAAGCAGTTCGGGAATGCGGTCAAGTCCATCACCCTCCACCCCAGCGTCGGCCTGCGCCACAACGCCATCCGCGCCGATCCCGACAAGCTGCTCGTCATCTTCAAGGACCTCGGATGCACCTACTTCAGCAAGACCGTTCGCTAGATGCCCGGCCCTTGAGTCTTTCATCTTGGCCCCTTCCTATTCCTCTGGCGTTCTGGGCTCATAAAATAACGGCTTACCTTTTTGATTGTTACTTCTTTTACTTTTGTTGTCCTCTTTGGTGGATTTTTGGAACTGGCATGCCCCTTATGAGCACAATGCCATTACAAATAACCTAATTAGGTATTCCCTTTATATCATAATTTAGGAACGCTCCCGTGACTGTTTAGGATTTTTGGTTGATAGCGAGGCGTTCGAACCACAAGATGGGGGGCGGAATGGACGGCACTAGTGCTGGGCAAAATGGAATGGGGCTATAAGGAGCAGTCCCATGTGTGCGATATATTTGAATAGTGAACAACAAAAAGCCATCCTTTATCCCAGAAATGCCAGTTCAACCTTTTGGCTGCGCTGATGACATCAAATAAATCAGTGCACCCCATATCGGCCACCCCCCATGACGGCCACCTCAAACGGGCCCACTGACTCAAATCTGGCCACATTTTTAACTTGCCACAAATCTCGCAATTCTGATCCGTTTTTTATATTTTTTATTGCAATCCAATACCTATATACCGGAGAAATAGTACACCGAAAAAAATGTCGAACGGGCTATCGAGGCCGTGCAGGCCAAGGTTCTTATCTTAAGGGCCGCCCAATTTTGGGGCATACCAAGGATTATCCTATACCGGCGTTTAACGGGATCCTTACCCATCCGATAGGCTAAAAAAAATTAACGGATATTTTCGAAGCAGAAAAAGCGCTTAGCCGATTAAATTTTGTTATAGGCCTTTTTAAAGCTTTTGTTAATATATATAAAAGTGTTACAAACGGTTCTCTGCTTTTAAGGTAGGGTACGCTAGGAGAGGTGCTGAGCAGTATGATTTTCATAAGGTTGCTTGTGCTGGGGAACTGAAATAGTAACAAAGGTTTCGATTATTTGCCCAAAGGGTTGCTTTGGAGCTAATTTAGGTTAATTAATGCCAAAGCCTTAGTTAAAAACTATCTGATACAATAGGAAACTTTTTATTTTTATATATCCGTAACCCTTCCGTATTATGTTTTTTTGGATTTGTTATTTTATTATAGATCCGCAGATTTTTGGATTTGTTATTTTGTTACAGATCCACAGATTTTTGGATTTGTTATTTTGCTATAAATCTACAAATTTTTGGATCTGTTGCTTTGCTGCAGATCCATAAATCCTGATTAAATAAATACCTGATTATATAATTTTTTGTACCGTTTTGGCTTTAATTATTTAGCTTTTGGCTTTTATAATTGCGGGATAAAAGTATTATACTGGGGGTTAGCCTTAGCCCTTTTGTTTTTTGCCAGTTGTGGTTGTAATATTAGGTTTCCTTTTTTAGGCCAAATTTTTTTAGCCATACCTGCAGCCCCGTTTTTTTATTAATAGCAAGTATTTTTTTTCCTTGCTATTTTTTGTTCCTTTTTTTTAACAAAATGTTTGATTGGGTGCAAAAATACCGTTTTGCTAAAAAAACCCTTTATTGCAAAAAGCTTTTAGCTGTTATTTTTTTTTGTTTTTTTGATATGCTTTTCTGTTTTTATTGCGAATTTTTGGATTGTGCTTTATATATAGCCTTTTTTTAGGATTTTTTTCGGTGTATGGAATATTTTTGTATTAATCGCTTTGATTGTAATGTTTTAGGCCCCTTGTTTGCCAAATTTCGGAATATTATAATTCAGTATAATAAGTTGGAAACCAAACTGGAAAAAGCGGAAAAAAAGGTTTTTTGTTTATAATAATAAAAATAAATATAATTGAAAAAAATGATGTGTGCTGTTTGTTGTAAAATTAATAATATTAAGGAATTGGAGCGGGTTAAGCAGGAAAAGGCTAAAAAGGCGGCCATTTAGGCCCCTGTTGCTTTTTTAAACCTGCTAATTTCCGATTTTTTTTTTGTTATTTCCAGGCTGGGCTAATTATAGGGTTAATTTTGATTTTGATCTGTTGGCCCTGTTTTAATCAGGTAAATTATTTTGGTATTAGCATTTCGAGTTAAAATCCAAATTTTGGTATTGGTATTAATTCTTTTTTAAGGGCCTTTTGCTGGTATTTTTCGAAAGTTTTTAATATATTTTTTAGGTTTGTTTTTTTTTTCCAAATGCTTTTTTTAATTTTGTACCCTGCCTATTTAACCAAATAATGCTTGGTTTTGTTAATAATATTTTTGTCCAAAATTTTTTTAATTTTGTATTTTTATTTTGGGTCGATTTTTATTAATTTGTTATTTTTAAACCCTAGTGGTGCTAATTTAAGCAAATTAATATAAAAAACCGGGTGATTTTTTATAATTAGTGGCAGTTAAAATTTATAATTAATGTTAGAAATTTTTTTTAAGATTTTGAACGGTTCCAATTTTTTGTGGTTTAGTTTATTATTTGGTTATTTTGTTTTAATATTATATCGAAAAAGATAAATGTTATTTTTTTTTTTAAAGGTTGGTTTTTCGATTTTTTTTATTAACCTGTATAAATATATGCTGTTATAATTTTTTTAGTTTTGCCTGGAGGTTTTTGTGCAGTTTGGTAAATTTTTTCACCTGTATTTTTGTTATTAAAATATATGGATCTGCCCTGGGTTTTTTATATATTATAAATATATACCCGTAATTTGTATAAAACGGTATGGTTTTTGTGCTTTTATATATTAAACTGTTATATGCAAATTGTGCTATAAAAAATAATTGTACCCAGTTATTTTGTTTATAATTAATAAAATAATATAAATATTATTTTATGGTTTGGTTTGTTCGTTTTGTTTATTTATTTGTTTAAGGATAATAAGCTGTAAAAAAAGCATGTTTCGTGCCTAGGTTTATTATAAGCTGTTTCCAAAATTTATTATTAAATAATTTGTTTCGGTTTAAAATTATGCGTTTTGGTATTTTATATTTTGCAATTATATTCCGGATAAAAATATAAATTAGGTTTATAACCTTTGCATTTTTTTTAAATAGCAGGTATATAGTATATTTGGTAAATTGGTTGATTATTATTATAATATTATTATATTAAATAT